>JAFEMH010006823.1:0-111346 GCA_022495995.1 Adenophora triphylla var. japonica | reverse complement strand
GCCTTACGTTTGACCGCCGTGATGATTTTGATGAAAGATACGGATCTCGTTATCTTTCTCGTGGCACCTTGGCCTTACGTTTGATCGCCGGTAATTTTGATGAAAGATACGGATCTCGTTATCTTTCTCGTGGCACCTTGCCTTACGTTTGATCGCCGGGGTAATTTTGATGAAAGATACGGGATCTCGTTATCTTCTCTCGGGCACTCGGCCTTACGCTTCGATCACGGGTAATTTTGATGAAAGATACGGATCTCGTTATCTTTCTCGGCACTTTGCCTTACGCTTTGACCGCCGGGTAATTTTGATGAAAGATACGGATCTCGTTATCTTTCTCAGGGCACTCGGTCTTACGCTTGATCGCCGGGGTGATTTTGATGAAAGATACTGGATCTCGTTATCTTTCTCGTGGCACCTTGGCCTTACGCTTCGATCACGGGGTAATTTTGATGAAAGATACTGGATCTCAAGTTATCTTTCTCGGGCACTCGGCCTTACGCTTCGATCGCCGGGGTAATTTTTGATGAAAGATACGGATCTCGTTATCTTTCTCGTGGCACCTTGGTCTTACGCTTGACCGCCGGGTAATTTTGATGAAAGATACGGATCTCGTTATCTTTCTCGGCACTTGGCCTTACGCTTTGACCGCCGGTAATTTTGATGAAAGATACGGATCTCGTTATCTTTCTCGGGTCACTCTGGCCTTACGCTTGACCGCCGGTAATTTTGATGAAAGATACGGATCTCGTTATCTTTCTCGTGGCACCTTGGCCTTACGCTTGACCGCCGGGTAGATTTTGATGAAAGATACTGGATCTCGTTATCTTTCTCGTGGCACTTTGGCCTTACGTTTGACCGCCGGGGTAATTTTGATGAAAGATACCTGGGATCTCGTTATCTTTCTCGGGCACTCGGTCTTACGTTTGACCACGGGGTAATTTTGATGAAAGATACTGGATCTCGTTATCTTTCTCGTGGCACTCGGGCCTTACGCTTGATCGCCGGGGTAATTTTGATGAAAGATACGGATCTCGTTATCTTTCTCGTGGCACTCGGTCTTACGTTTGATCGCCGGGGTAATTTTTGATGAAAGATACGGATCTCGTTATCTTTCTGGCACTCGGTCTTACGCTTGATCGGGGTAATTTTGATGAAAGATACGGGATCTCGTTATCTTTCTCAGGGCACTGGCCTTACGCTTCGATCGCCGGGTAATTTTGATGAAAGATACGGATCTCGTTATCTTTCTGGGCACTCGGTCTTACGCTTGACCGCCGGTAATTTTGATGAAAGATACGGATCTCGTTATCTTTCTCGTGGCACTCCTGGCCTTACGTTTGACCGCCGGGGTAATTTTGATGAAAGATACGGATCTCGTTATCTTTCTCGTGGCACTCGGCCTTACGTTTGACCGCCGGGGATGATTTTCTTGACAAGGGGCCGACTTTGGTTAACTTTGGTTAACTTTGTCAAGTTTGGGACCGAATTGCGTAGTCCCGAAATTTTAAGGGGCAAAAGGGTCATTTTGACTCTTGCAATCTCATCCGCGCGGATAGGATGGAAAGTCGTGGGTATTAATGGGGCCAACGCCCTTCTTCTTCCTCACCCAATTTTTTGAAACCGAGAGCAGGGAGAGAGAACGAGGAGAACATTCCGCCATTTTTGGCCCTAGAAGCTTCAAAATTCGTCCGATTTTCTTGATTTTTCGAGCAATGGAACACTGTGGGAAGGCGCTTTTCAAGGCCAAGGACGTGGTCCCATAGCGGAGAGGCGATTGGAGCTCGTCCGGATGAGGAGGCATTACAATCTTTCGCAATCGGTCGAGGAGGAGCATTACCCCGATGCTTGGCAACATTGGGCTTCGGATCCGCATCTCCGAACGGTATATTTCGAATCCTCTTGATCCTCTTGTCGATTTCTTGTTTGAAATTTTTGGGTGATTTTTGAATTTTTTTTTTTTGAATATTGAATATTGATATTGATGATATGCAATGTTGCAATGAATTTGTGAGTGTCCCAAAAATGTGCATTTTGCTTGGGAAAAGAATTGGCATTTTTGCCACATTTTTTTTTTTTTTTAATTCAAAATTTCATGTGAAAATTCAAGAATTGTGTTTTTTTTTTTTTTGGAATTGAATATTGCATGTTCTTGATGATGATGATTTTTTTTTTTGAAATTGAATTTTGATATTGATGAATGATGATGCAATGCATGCATTTTGTTTGGAAAGAATGGGCATTTTGCCAATATGAGATGTATGTATGTTTAGGATTTTTTTTTTTGAAAAGTGGGACGGATTTTTCCTCCCGTCGCATGTAAGATGGATGATATGCATGTATGCATTTTTTTCTTTTGAAAATGGGACGGAGTTTTTACTTCCGTAGGAATGCATCCCTTTTTTTTTGATGAATGCATTGGGACTTGCAAATTGTTTTCTTTCATGCGAGAAAAATGGGGCTATGCTCATTGTATGCTGTTATGCTGTCGAATTTTTTTTTTTTAATGTAAATGCAAATGCAATCTTTTTGACATTTTCTCTCTTTTTGTTTTTTTTTTTTACAGGGCGGAAACCGTTTTGTGACGGAGCAACCGAACAAGATGAAGACTCGAGGATCGGTGGAGTCTCGTGATTGACTTGTGGGACCGGCTTCCGAATGCGGGCCGAGGAGCTTTGCCGAGTCCGAGACAGATTGTTGTCGAGACGGGGCTCGGGAGTTTGTCGAGTGCTTGAGGGGACCGGTCAAGTTCCCTAAGTGCAAGGGCTTCGATGTTTGCTCTAGCGCAAAGATCGTGGGACGCGACCCACACCTTCCACTTCTTCGGGGCGAGGCGACCGTTACGCCTTTCCGACTATGCCGCGATCACGGTCCGTCTCTTCAATGGACGCAAAGATTGAGTGGAGAGATGGCTACAGCCGATGCCGATCCGTTGTGCTCTTCTTGGATTTTCCCCTATTCCCAAAAAGGGGATGGGGATGGAGTATGCCGTGGTCTACGGCAAGATCGTGGAGACCATCGCGAGTTACGAGGCCGGGAGGATAGGTTTAGCGCCGAGCGCATTGCTAGGTCCTTCCTCTGGTTTACCTTTTCGAGCACGCTCTTTGGGCATGCCGAGGGGACGGCAGCCTTTGCTTGCCGAGGTCCTTGGAGGACATGGAGACGGTTGGAGATATTTCCCGGGGGAGGCCGGGCCGGGCCGAGCCAGATTTCGCTCTTGATAGATACACCTAAGGCCGTGAGCTCCTCGTACCGCTTTCGAGTTTGCCTCGGAGGTATAAGCTCTCTTTTGCTTTCCTCTTTCCTTTGAGCACGCACTTTTATTTGCACCGGATTGATTGGATTTTTACCTTTCGTGTGTACGGGCGTTGGAGTTTTTCCACGTCACGGTGTGGAGGCACTCGAGGCGTACGTCGGGCGTATCCGGCCATGCAGCCTTGGTCCAAGCATGCCCGGGAGAAGATAAGCTCCGTGGGGCGTACGACTCTGTGTACGCGGATTGCCTTCCTTCGACGGAGGCCGAGACGGATGAGGGGATGATATTCTTCCCCGGGATCGCTGAGGTAGCGCACCAAGGGCGCCGAGATCCGGACAAAGGCCGGAGGATTTTGAGGGGCCCGACTTGCGACGCCTACTATCTCGGGAGAGAGGGTGACGCGCCAAAGATGGCGTGAACTCGCCTGAGGACACCGGTGGAGCCTCCCGCCGATATGATGCATCCGAGCGATCGGTCCGTGACTGGGATGATTACCGAGCAGTGCCAAAGACTTCTGACTTCGTGGCGATCGAGCCATATGCGACGTTCGTCTCGAGGAGGCCGAGGATGCCTCAGTTTTGGAGAGGGAGGGGCTTGGGATCCCGCGGTACCCTCGGACGGATTTTTCCTACATCCAGGATGGGGTCCGATTGAGGGTGCAGATCCTCACCCGAGCGGCTTCCACGAGCTTTCCGGCCTCGTCCGGTATGAAGGTATGGCTTCACCTTTTCCCCTTCTTTTCTTTCTTTTGTTTCATCATTTTTAGCATCACTTCCTTTTTTTTTTTGACGCTTGCTTTTGTGCGCTGAGGTGGTCGTCGAGACACCGACGAAGCAAGTGATCGGAGCCAAGAGGTTCATACGGAGGATGGTTGCTTGCGGGGCACCTCGTGCTAGGGCGAGGAGACCACGGCCGGCACTCCGTCCGACGGAGGCTTCTCCTATTCCCTGAGACTTCTTCCGAGACCCCTCTTTCTCCTCTCATTGATCACCGCGCGGCACCGCCTTCGGATCACGTCATTCTTGGGGATCCGCACGGGCAGTGGACACGTCCGCGGCATGGTGGGTCGTCTCCGTATGTTCAGGAGCCTGACGCCTTCACCTTCGGGTACGACTTCTTCAGTGGATCCGGGTTTACCCTATCGAGTGTGCGCTTGGTCCCGACGAGCCTCTTTCTCGGAGATGAGGACGATTCCGAGCCCGAGACTTTCGTGGCTCCCGACGAGGCGGCCCGAGTCGCAAGAGGGGCCGGGGAGACATCTGGCCGGAGACTCCGATTGATTTTTTTTTTTGAGATTTAGATTTGTACAGATCATGCACATTTTTTTTTTTGATGTAATAATTTAGGATTTTATTTATGTTTGTTTGTTGTTTTTTTTGTACACTCTCCTTTTTTTTTGGAATGTAATAATTTAGGATTTTATTTTATGAATGCAATGCAATATGAATGCAGTGTTGCATGAGCCTTGGTTTTTTTTTTTGCAAGGGTGTTTGGTATATGGACTGGTTTGGGGAGGTTTTTTGCACAAGTTTCGAGCAACCGGGACGGAATATTCCCTTTTGGTGTAGCAATTGGACTGTTGCGTAATTTTTTCTGGGAAGCAATCCCATCCGCGCGGATGGAATGATCCGACATTGTCCTTTAATTTTGGTCCAAACTGGTCTTGCTTTATTTCAAATTCAAATATCCTCTTCAACCTCCAAATTCAAACAGCCATTTTCGGGAGGAAGAGAGAAAAAACCATGGAAAGCCTTAGAAAAGCTCCCTCAAAATTGTCCCAAGAGTCCCAAATGTCATTTTTCAACAAGTTCAAGGATTGGTCCCGGGAAATTATGCATGAGAGAAGGTCTTTCTTTGAAGAACGGTACAAGGTACGATGCTTGTGGTCTCTCAAAGAATTGGTTCCGGATTATGACCTCTTAAGGGCTTCTTCTTCGTTTTGGGATACTAGAAGGCATGTCTTTTGCCTTTCCTTCAACGAGATTGTTCCGACTGTGGAAGAATTTCGGGCCTTGCTTGGAGGTCCTGGAGGTGGAGGAGATAGCAATTCCTTTGTCCGAGGAGCTTCTTTTGTTGACAAGTTGTGCAACCTTCTTCATCTTTCCTGAGGAAGCACGAGGCATGATCCGCGGTCCCGACCATTTTGATATTTCCGGTCTTCCCGACAGATTTAGGGGCTTAGGCTTGGTGGATGACGCCTATTGGGATGCCTTTGCACTTTGCATGTTCCTAAGACTTCTTTGCTCATGGTCTATTCCTTCGGGATTTGCCATCGATCTCGCCGGATGTTGTCGCTCATCGTCGCCCGGCGTAGATGTCGTTCCTTTGATTCTTGGGGAGACTTTTCATGCTCTCGATGCATTAGCTACCTGGACGGCGGTACATGCACGGGGCAGCCCGCTTTCTTGACCCCGTGGCCGATGGAGCGTTTGGGGGTTCTTCGGAAACCTCCGATATGATCAGCCTCGGACTTTTGCCAGGAGAGGTGTCGATGTAGACTTTGATGATCGTGGCTCGTGGGCGCGCTGGATGGCGGGTCGCCAGATCGAAGATATCGATGGTTGGTGCCTCATTGGCGGGTGGAGACTCGCAGAGTGCTTCAGACGGGTCCCATGTGGTTATGCTTCCGGGCTTTCACCCGCTTCTACATTCCGGCTCCGGGTCCTTAGGCAGCTTTGGCTTGGAGCAGTTCCTTTCGAGGGTTTTGATGATATAGCTACCAGTGGTGGTGGCTCCTGCTTCCACGGATGATCCCTCGGTGTTTCCATTTCTTTCCCGAGCATGGAGGTATGATGCCTTTCCTCCTCGGGTCATTCTCGCGTCCGAGACCGGTGTTCTTGACCACTTGGTACCCGGGATTGGTACGAGGGGCATCCGGGAGAGACTCAGTGGCTATTTTGAGACGGCGTGAGGCCATTGTAGGTGCGGAGGACCAGACTGCTTCGAGAGGAGGAGGGCCGAGGCGAGGGCCAATCCTCATGACAGTGAGCGGAGACGCCGTGGACTCGATTATGAGGCTTACGTCAAGAGACAGTGAGAGGAGGGCTCCTATGTTACCGCCTAGGTTACAGGAGATGAGGGATGACGCTAGGGCTACTAAGGCCCCGACAGAGGCCGGTTTGATAGACCCCGTTCCTATACCGCAGCTTGGTAGGAGGAATACCGACATTTTTCCTGCTCGTAAGAGAAAGACTCCTGAGGGGGAAGAAGAAGGGAGAGACCAAGACGAGTGGCTTGGAGTGACTCGAGGTTTCCAAGTATCCCTTTCTTGCCATGAGACACATTAGTTTGATTATGTATCTTAGTTTTCTTTTAGCAGTTGCCGCTGTAGGAATGAATCGGGCTTAGACTCATCAAAGAGCTTTTAACTTGTAATGAATATTTGAATTGCTTTAGAGTTTTTCGAGACGCTTTCATGGTCTCGATCAATTGTATTGATGCCAAAGTATGGCTTTTATTTGTGCTTTAGACCGAACCGTTTCCGCCGCTCTACGTTCCCTCATTTTGAGGAGCTCAGTCTTCGTAGTTCAACCGGTGAACTCTTTTTTGTTTTTTTTTTGTTTGTTTTTTTTTTTGGTGCAACCCTGTTTTTTACCTAGGCCGCCCTTTCGGGTTTCTAACCTAGTTGGGTATTACTCTTTAGCACTCTTTTTTGTTTTTGTTTTTTTTTTTGTTGTTTGCTTTTTTTTTTTGGTGCAACCCTGTTTTTTACCTAGGCCGCCCTTTTCGGGTTTCTAACCTAGTTGGGTATTACTCTTTAGCACTCTTTTTTTTTGTTTTTTTTTTTTTTTTGTTTTTTTTTTTTTTTTTTTTTGGTGCAACCTCGTTTTTTACCTAGGCCGCCCTTTTCGGGTTTCTAACCTAGTTGGGTATTACTCTTTTAGCACTCTTTTTTTTTTTTTTTTTTTTTTTTTTGTTTTTTTTTTTTTTTTTTTTTTTTTTTTTTTTTTTACGCGTAGTATCTCGCGCAGCCTTGTCACCATTCACCGGGTGTACAAAGGGATTCCCGTCGAGGTCCGCAAGTTGCATGGCTCCTCCGGAGAAGATCTTCCGGACGACATATGGCCCGACCCATACAGCTCCCATTTGCCGAGAGGGTTGATACGGACCGGGGCTTTTCTTTTAGAACGAGATCACCTTCTCGGATCTCCCGATGCTTTACTTTCTTGTCGAAGGCTCGCCATTCTTCCTTGGTAGGCCCGGATGTGTTCCATGGCCTTCGCCGGCGTTCGTCTAGTAGGGCCAATTCATCATGGCGACTCGGGAGCCATTCGACCTCGTTGATCCGGCTTTCCACAGAAGATACGGAGCGAGGGTATTTCCACTCGATTGGGAGTACGGCTTCCATTCCGTATGTGAGGGCAAAAGGTGTTTCCCAGCTTGCTGCTCGACCGATGTTCTCAGAGCCCCAGAGTGCCAGTGTAACTTCTCGGGCCAATCTCTACCTTGACATGCCCATTTTCCTGATGATATTTTCCAGAGTCTTGTTTGCCAGCTTCGACGGCTCCGTTGGTTTGGGGCCCGTAGGAGATGACTTGTGACGGGTTATTCGGAATTCTCGCCAAGAATTTTCACATTCCCCTTCGAAGTGGGATCCATTATCTGAGATGATTTCGGCCGGCAACCCGTATCGGCACATGATGTTTTCTTTGATGAAGAGGGCAACTTTCTTCGAGTTGAGGATTTTGTAGGACTTTGCAGAGCATCCTTTCCGATTCCTTCAAAGAAATCGCCAATCTGCGTCTCTTTAGGCTCTTCCGCCGTTCCCAAATTCACACTCGTCAAAATCTCTTCACTGGGCTCGATTTTCCTCTTTCCTGACAACCCGCTTAAAGATTTTTTTTTGATATATTGTTCATTTAATGTGTCTCGCTCTTCATCTAGTGAATCGTTATTAACTGCTTTTTAGATTATTAGTTAATTCATCATTAGTTAAAGTGGCAATTAAGGGATACTCGTAAAGGTTCATCATTTCATCAAGACGAAGGGGAATACAACGTTGGCTACGTACTCGTAGTCTTCGGGCGTGAGGCCATCTGACGACTCGAGAGACTCGAACTCAACAATGAGAGACTCGGAGGACTTTACAAAGGTTGACACGAAAGGATCGGGGACCAATCCAAGCTTGGTGATCATTTCCTCCTCGGTCGCGGACGGGCCCGAGAGAGTTTCCCAATCTCTTTAGCGCATCGCCGTTGGTGGCTTCACAACTCGGGAAAGGCATGGTCTCGTGCTCCCTCTTCGCCGTTACTATCATCTCTTTGTCTCGAACCATAATCAACCGTGTTTGGCATCTCGAAAGCCGAGCATGTGGATGTAGGGATCTTCCTCACCTGGGACTTCCGTTTCGTCACAATCCGATCGCTCAATCCGGATGTAAGGACGCATTGTGTCTCGGTGAGCCGCTAGAAAAATCTCATGTCCCATACTCGAGCGGAAAGGCTTGGCAGGTAGTTCAAGAAGGAGGACGTCCCACACGACGTTCATAGATTCGAGCCGAGTCCGTCGGTGTTTGCCGACTTTTATCATGAAAACCTCTCGCCTGGCGAGGCCAAGGAATGGGTTTGGCCATACCGACAAATCTGTGATTGAGGACCGGGGACTTGTGTGCCCGTATCACGGCGGTGTTCCATTTCCTTCCAAAGACGCCTCCAAGTGTTGGAAATAGCAATTGAATTTGATGAATCGAACTTCTTCTGAGTCCGCTCGCTTGAGTGTGTCGACATAGTTGGCATTGCCGGATTCCAAAGGATGCCGGCGAGACTTGCCTCTTGAAGGATGTAGCCCGGTGTTTGATCGTGGGCGTTCTTGGCTATTGTTTCAGCCTTCGTTCCCTATGAGGAAACCGTCACCCTTATGACTTCGAGGTCTCCCGCCGGTTGATGAATTTGACGCATTGGTGGAGAGTGGAGGCTATGGCTTTCATGTGATGCAACCAAGGGCGCCCTAGTAGGGCCGTGAACTCGGAGGGGATATCCATTACATGGAACTTCGCGGGCACCATTTGGGTTTCGTACTGCAGTTCCAGAGTCACCGTCCCCGAATGGGACGAGACGAACCGTCGTAGGCTTCGACATCCGGTAGATGGGATCACGCGCCTTTCATTTATAAAGGAGTGGCCCTCATCATGCCGAGGGGAAGGACATTTACCGATGATCCATTGTCCACTAATACCCTGTGGAGTGGCATGGTGTTGAGCCGAATAGTGATGTACAAAGCTTCATTGTGTTGGGAGACATCTCTTGGCAAATCTTCATCGCGAAGGTGATCATACTCCCATATAGGTGAGGATCATAGATTTGGTCCTTGTCTCGGGATGGAGAGTCATCAAGCCGGTCACTTCGTGCCTTTTTCTTGCGAGGCGTAGTCTTTGCCGAAGCCCCGGGTTATACCGATGTCTTTTGTGGCGGTTGCCATCTCCAGTCAACATGTTGATTGAGTGGGAGCGCCAGATCGGGCGTCGGTTTTTCTTCATCGGTGTATACTGGGAGCTGGACAAACCGAACCTTGGGCCGACCCCGAGGGGGTTGGACTTACTGCAGCACTGCATCCGAAGGTCTCAATTCCGTCGTTGGCAAGGTTTTTCTCGCTCTTTACCCCTTTTTGCTTTGGGGAAGACCGACCGGAGTAGAGTACATAATAATCAAATCCCCTGCATGGCTCCCCGAGCGTTCCCACACCGTTATCACCGGCCTCGAACCTCTCCTTCAATTTTTGCCGGGAGGAAATTTTCTTTTCTTAGGAGGACGGTCCTCGTGTATCCAATCCCGATAGTCCCTTTCAAGGCAATCGGGACAGCCACAAATATCCCACCAAATGTGTTCCACTACCGCGGCGGATTTGGGACCTCGGGTTGAGCGGGTCTTGGAATGACTTTGAGTGGAACCGGTCCGAGGGATCTCGCCGGGCTGGCTCGTGCCGAGTGATTGGACTCCGCCGGATAATGAGAGATATTGAGGTCCCGGGAACGGGCATATGTTTGTCCTTCAAGGTAGCCCCGGCCGGGCCGGGATATTGTTAAGGTCCCAAAGTGGCGTGTGGCCTCTTCAATCCAGCCCGCTCGTCTCGTTTCCGGCGTTCTTCCAGGGCTTTGATGGTCGACCATATTTCTTCGATCGTTCCTCGATTTTCATCACTCAGCCGATATTTGTGGGATCATCACCTTCGAGAGGGGACAACCGACAAGCATACCTAACTCTTTCGTCCCCGATCGCCGTTTGGGGGCCGGTTGCCTGTAAGTCGGCGGGCGGGAGTCCCGGCGGTGGAAACATAGGAATCTTGGGGTAGCATCTTGGTGTATCCGGACATTAAGAAGAGGAGGAGAACCCTTTTCTGTCTTTGCGGTAAAAGTGCCATCGGAATTGAGACCGATAGTCAAACCATGACTTGCGACTACCCCCGCAGGTCATCAATTTGAGCCTCATGCCGAAGTCTCATTTGCTCTACCAACTGGATCCACACTGTCCTGTCCGAGGGATTACGGAGGACGGAGCAACGTTATCCCCATCATTACCGGCCGATGCGGACATTCTGAAACCCGGAGTCGGAACAAATGGCGAAGCCGACGATGCGCTTGACTCTTCCCAACTGATCAAACGGTGACCGGTGCCCGAAACCAAGCTTTGTGCGGAGGCTGCGGGGAAAGGACACGAAGGTTCGGATGTCCGGGAATGGAAGGAGGGTAGGTGTTTGGGCTTTAGGCTCATGCAACATGCGATTATTTGTTCACGTTCACTTAAAACATGTTTTATTAACCTAATCGGTTGGAAAAGATTGCTCTTCTTTTCGCAAACTACTCGATTCTGGATCGGTGGGCCCCGTCACTACGTCTATAAGCCCCTCGTATTCCACCCGTATTTCGACCTCCCAGGGGTGGACGGCCCGGGCGAGGGTCCTATAGGGCAAGCGGGTCCCACCGACCGAAAGAAAATGATCCTAGAAGTCTGGGCGGTAATCGAGTCTTAACGAGCATTCGATGTAAATTACGGACAAAGCTGACGTTAAAGTCAAGATCGTGTCCGAGGGCTCGACAAAAAGTCGGCATGATTTGGACCGATAAATGTCCGCTATTGATCTTGACTTGTCGTCGCTTAAGCCGTAATTAGGCATGGAATAACCGTTAATCCTTGATGACTCGGTGTCAATGCTTTGGGAGTCGTATATAATTTGTGCCCGATCGAGCCGAAGTCAAGGCGCCGGTCAATATCTTGGTCAAAGTCTGCGGCGGAAAACCGGCGAGAACTTCGACCGATTAGCGACCGATTAGGGACCCGAGAGATATTGAGTCGGTATGCCGACAAAGGCTTGAAAGGAAAGGTCTATACACCGGACAGGGGCATGACACGCACGGACTAAAAACCAACCGGGTCTCGGACAAAGTGTGTCACGGACAAGTGCATGGTCGACACGAGGCTCCATGGGATGTTTGGGTAGTCCTGTGCTCATCCGAGAGGCGTAATAAGACCAAACGGACCGCGACAAGGATTTCCCCGGGTTAAGGACGTAGTGTGCAGTGTACGGTCACGTGCGCGTAGTGTGCAAGCAGTCTATATTCTTTTTCTGAGTAAAATAGAGATTTTTTTTTTTCATGTCTTAAAAATATGATGCATGATTTTTTTTTGGAAATTTTCTTTTTTTTTTTGAAAATCCCTTTTTTTTTTTGAAAATTTTAATGAGCACATAAGCACGAAAATTCCGACAGTTAGGGACATTATTCCGACAGTCAAAATTTTGACTTTCTCCGAGGCGGCCAAAACAACATGAAAACTGTGCAAAAATCAACACACACACAAAAATGATTTTCGAAGCCGGGACGGAAGCTTGACCCTCAAAAGCTTTTTTTTTTTTTGAAAACGGTGATACCGGTACGTGGGATTGTTAGACCACAATTTATCCCCGACTCGTGTTAGGAGGCGATAACGGGAAATTTAGTGGTTTCCACCAATATACCAAATACCATTTTTTTTTTAAAAAAAGCTTAGTCCCCAGCGGAGTCGCCACTGTAACGATGTGTTGCCTTTTTCGCGGGAAAAATTCGATTTTCGCGTTTCTTTGAAAAACCAAATAAAACCGGAAAAAACGGAGTCGCCACGCCATTTTAATTTTGAAGGCCAAAACTTTGAAAAAAGCCCGAGATCAGAGATTTAGGTTCGGAGGTCATGTTACGCGTCGGGAAGGACGTTAGTGTGCACCCGACGCGCCTCGTAAAACGAGTCTTCCAAGCTGAAAATCATTTGTGTGTGTGTGTGTGTGTTTTGGCCAAAATAAGTTGTAACTGGAAAAAGTAAAAATTGGGATGTCTTTTTAAGACTTTAAACTGATCCCATGATTTTTTGGAGAATTTTTGGTTTGAGATTTGGTACTCAAAAAACCTTTTGAAGTTGAGAAGTCACTTCTGCCAGAAGGAAATGGCAGCAGACACCTGATTTTGAAATGGATTCAAGGGTCCTAAAACTTCATAATCTGGATGAACTCAGAGAATGAAAGTTTCTCTAGACTCCTTGAATAAACTTTGTGTGAAAGAAATTTCCATTTTGGAGAAGATTTGAGGGGTCAAAACCTTCTGGAAACCTCAGATATGAGATCTGGATTCCCAGAAACTGATGAACTAGCCTCTGAAAGAAAAATTGAAAAGAGGAGTTTTACTCACCCAAAAAATAAGGTAAAAATATGTCTGGAAAGCTATGGATGTTGGCTACAAAAAGTGTTTTGTAGTCAACACCGAATTCCAAGTTCATCTGTGTCCAAAAATTAAGACCATGGACTGAGGTCTGAGAAAATTGCTACTGGACAGCAACTTTCCAAGAAAGAAAACAAGATTTTAAGGGGAGTTTTGCATCCATGCTTGTCCCCATTTCCCTAGGTTTTGGTTAGTGATCACTAGACATTTTAGTGGTGAATCAACTATACCAAACCATCCTTGGGGTACATTAGGACTAAGCATTTCATTTGCTTGGGGAGGGGGATTTTACCCTTTGAAATCAAGATTTAGTGCTTGAAAATGGTTTTTTAGGGTTTTGAAAGTGCATTTTTGCAAGTAAGAAAGAAAAGCTTTGAAGATAATGTTGATCTTTGTAGAAGATCATCCATGGAGATGGTCTTCCATGGTGATCTTCTTAGATCTAGAGAAAAAAGATGAAAGAACTACATTTTGTAGTTTGAAGATGCATGCATGGATGAGATTTAGGGTTAGGAAGAGGAGGGTTTACCAATCTTCCTTGTGTTCTTGAGTGTTTGGCTTGAGTGTATGAGTGTTTAGGGCTTTAATATGAGAGTGAGTGGATGAGTATGAGTTGGGAAAGATTGGAAAGAAAAAGGTGACAATTCTTGAGAATTCTCACTGTTTTCTCTCTATATTTCGCCAGAACTTCGTTGCTATTGTGTTCTTCCCTCTTATTTTTGTGACTGGAGGGCTCAATTTATAGCCCTCTGAAAATTACAAAGGTATCCGCGCGGACAAGGTCAGTAGGCGTGCACTGTTCATTAATTACAGCTCCAGCCTTAGACAGGAAGAATAAAAATTCAAAAAAACCAAATTAACAGCCAGTTTTTGTGTTTCCAGCCTTTCTATTTATGGTTTTATTCTTTTGTTTTGCTTTTTAAGATGCTTTTCTTGGTTTAACTTCATTTGGCAATGCCCATTCTACCCTCCCTTTGTTAGAAATGTTAGGATAGTTAGGAATTGTTAGAAATGTTATAACTTTCGTTAATTTTATAACGAAAATTCTAACAAGCTCAAATTGGAGCACTTACACCTACGTGTTCTCCTTTAGCTGTTACGAGTTATGCATAAATCTCCATTTATGCATAATTCTCCTCTTGACTCGTTCCACCAATTTTGTAGCTCTAACTTCTCATGGTCATTTACCTGTACATTGTACTAACCACACATATATTTTGCAAGTATAGATTATACAAATATTCAATAAAACCTATGTATGAAATGTCCAACTAATAAAGTCAGACGTGTTGGATAACACCTTAAAAGTGCTATCACTACTTGTGTTAACACCTACGTCTGATAACACTTAGAGAGTGTTGGCAGCACTTGTGGTAACACCATCAAGTTGCACTTACACAACTGATCATCTAACTGAACATTTGATTGCACATCTGCAAAATATGAATTTTGGCAATGAGATGTAGACACAATCAAAGAGATATGACATGTCTTATCTTAATCCTCATTGTTACTAAAAGTTGCTATAGAGCTCATTCCATTCAAAATATTAGCACATTCACTTGCACAATGACCAAAACTAGAACAAGTCTTGCATTGCACACCTTTTGAAGATTTTTTATTTTCAAAATTATATTTCTTCTCATTGTTAGTAGTACCACCCTTGAATTTTTCAAAAGATTGAGGAGATTGACTTTCAATAGGTAATTCGTGTTTCTTTTTGTGTTTCAAAATGGTACTATGTTTCTTTGTAATTGATTCACAATCATCATCCTCCAAATTGGCCTCCTCAATTTCTGTAGATAAAGCAATTAGTTATTTAAGAATCTTAGTAGCACTAGCAAGAGCAAATGATTTTTCTTGATGATCCTTTTGAAGAGACAAATTCATTTCAAACACAGTTAAAATCTCAATTAATTTATCAAGACTCAAAGTTACAGCATCATATGCTTCTGCAATCACAGAAATTTTCATATTAAATCTTTTGAGGAGAGATCTTAACATTTTGCTAACAAATCTAGCATTAGAAATTGAATATTCTAATGCATATGACTCATTTGCAATATTCAAAATATTAGCAGAATAAGTTTTAATTGTTTCATTTTCATCCATCCAAAGATTTTCGAATTGATTCATTAAAACATTTAGTTTTGTTTGCTTACCACTTTTAGGACCTTCACAATGAAGTTGAAGAATTTTTCGAGCAGTCTTAGCAACATTTTGAATAGCAATGAGTTTGAACATGTGCATATCTACATGATAAGATATGGCACCCTTGGCTTTATCATTGTAATTGGCCACAACAATTTCCTCGTTGTTCCATGACTCAGGTTTCAAAATAACGAATTTTTCTTTCTTAGAATCAGAAGGTAAAGACTCAACTTTGACTAAGGGCAATGAGTAACCTTTTATGATACGAAACCAAGCCCTTTGATCAATAACATTAATGTAAATCTTAGCCTTTTAAATGGTATAGTATGAACCATCTAGAATAGAAGGCCTATTGTGACTTATGTGCCAAAAATCCACATTAATTCTCCTCTAAGTTGCTGAGAATTCGTGTAGAAAACGAGTGACTCTTCCTTGAAGTGCCTTCTCATTTATATATATGGACCCATTCAAAGTTGACTCTTCCTTGAAGTGCCTACTCTAATCAAAATGTCTATCCAAATAACGTAATGTGAGCCGACGCCTATTTGGACTTTTAAGACTTACATGGATAGGTAGTATAAAGGAGTTTTCACCAAAACTACCTCAAAAATTTATTATTTACAAAAAAAATAAAAATAAAAATTAAGTTGTGATATTACAAAAAAAAATACTATTTTTTTTATTTATTTTTTTGCATTTTCAGTTAAAGTAACTGATAAATGTATTTATCAGTTATTTATAACAGATAAATGATATATTCATTTATCAAATTTTCAAAGAGTATTTTGTGCTTGGTTTTCTGATTAAACAATTGATATGCATTTATTAGTTATTTCTAACTGATAAATGCATTTATCAGTTATTTGACAGATAATTGCAAAATAATAATAATAATAATAATAATAATAATAATAATAATAATAATAATAATAATAATAATAATAATAATAATAATAATAATAATAATAATAATAATAATAATAAGGGATTTTTACCAATAAATCCTTGACATGGGGTGGAATTTACCAATAAAAACACACATTTTCTAAACTCGCCAAAAAGTCCCTTGGCCTGTTATAATAAATATCCCGACCTTTTCTTTCTCTCTCTATACGCACATTTTCTCAATCACCGGTTTCTCTATTTCTCTCTCTATACACGCATTGTTTTGCCGGGCGAAGTCTCTTCGTCAATGTCACCTCCCAATTCCTTCGCCCTCCTCCCACCGCCGTCACCTCTTTGCTTCAATTCGACCATCATCTCGCCAATAAAGGCACCGGCGCTGCCGTCGTCGTTGATCAAACGCAAGTCATAGTAGCCTGATCAGATCTGTGATTCTAACACAGAAAATTGAAATTAAACTCAAAATCGAACTCAAATCAAGCTCAGATCCGTGATTCCGGAAGTAACTCTCTGTTCTCCAGCAGCATCGCAAGAGTCGGCGGCAAAGTCGATTCACCAGATTCCGATACTTTGACTGATCGAAAACTCGTCCTTTCAGAATAGCTGTAACTAGATTGAATGGAGAAACCTCAATAGAATCTGATTTCATGTCGCCGGGGCTGATATAATCAAGACTTGATTTCTGTGTGATACTGTTTGGCCGTCGAGATATGTGCCTACTTGAAGAATTGGGAGAGAGAGAGAGAAAAATGGAAGCTGTCTTTCTTCTTTCTCTCTCTTATGATAGATAGTCAACTATGCTTTGTTATTGGACATCTTTCTTATTTATTGACTTTGGGGAATCAGTTTCTCAGTTGTTCATCTATAACTGAGAAATCAGTTTTCTCAGTTATTCATAATAATCTAACTGAGAAAACAGTTTCTCAGTTGTTAAGAGTGTTATAACTGAGAAATCAGTTTTTATAACTAGAAATCAGTTATTATAACTGAGAAATCATTATGAAATTAGTTTTTATAACTGAGAAATCAATTTTTATAACTAAAAAATCAGTCCGTTGTTCATATGTTATAACTGAGAAATCAGTTTCTCAGTTGTTCATAGTGTTATAACTGAGAAATCAGTTTTATAACTGAGAAATCAGTTTCTCAGTTGTTCATAGTGTTATAACTGAGAAATCAGCTTCTCAGTTGTTCATAGTGTTATAAGCCGAGAAATCATTTTTTATAGCGAGAAATCATTTTTATAACCGAGAAATCGGTTTTATAAATGAGAAATCATATAACTGAGAAATCAGTTTCTCGGTTGTTCATAGTGTTATAACTGAGAAATCAGTTTCTCAGTTGTTCATAGTGTTATAACTGAAAAATCAATTTTTATGACTGATAAATCAGTTTCTCGGTTGTTCATAGTGTTATAACTGAGAAATCAGTTTTTATAACTGAGAAATCAGTTTTTATAACTAAGAAATCAGTTTGAAATAAGTTTTAATACCTAAGAAATCATTTTTTATAACTTTGAAATTATTGTGAAATCAAATCATAAAAATGGAAAATTGAAAGATGTGATAATTAGTATTTATAAATGTAAAATTACTATTGGTCAAATCATAAAGTTATAAAGTTGGTCTAATAATAGCCTAAGGACTTATTGGCGAATTTATTTGGTCTATAATAGCCTAAGGACTTATTGGCGAGTTTTGAAAATGTCAGTCCTTTAAGGTAGTATTTACTTGGCTGAAGGATGTATTGGTCAAAGCCTCTAATAATAATAATAATAATAATAATAATAATGAATAATACTAATAATAATAATACTAACAATTATAAAAAGGAACTTTTTTGTAATATTCAACAGAGTTTGTCTTACAAAAAATGCATTTTTTTCAAAGCTTAGTAAAAACGTGTTTTACACTGGCACTTAATAACGCTAACACTGACACTTTTTTACACTGGCACTTTGTTACAAATGCACTGACACTTTTATACATTGATACTTAATATATATATACTGACACTTTGTTACACTAACACTGACACTTTGTTACACTAACACTGACACTTTTTACACTTTTTACACTGGCACTTAGTATACATGCACTGACACTTTTTTACACTGACACTTTGTTACACTAACACGGACACTTTGTTAAACTGGCACCGACGCTTTTTACACCGGCACTTTGTTACACATGCACCGGCACTTTGTTTACACCGACACTTTGTTAAATTGGCACTGACACTTTTTTACACTGACACTTTGTCACACTGGCACTAGCACAAACGGAGAAAACAAAACACGTTTTTCCTAAGTGCCAGAAAAAACTTTTCCTGAGATTTTGGCTATTCAATAAGTTTTTTGTAATATCTAAGTTGTGTGGTTTTTTTAAGTAGGGGCATTATGTAATATATAACATAAAATGAAGCTAATAAAGATAAATACAATAATATAAAGATATATATATACATTAATATCTAAGAGGTAGAATTATTGGCAAGAATGACAAAAAATCCAAGAGATTTTTGAATAGATTTTAGGGGAAACCTGTTTCTCCATAAGTTATAAAAAGCTCACTTTTTATCCTTAAAAAATATCGAGTTTAGACCTTAAAACATTGAGTTTAAGCCTTAAAATATCTAGAAAATAAAATAGTGAGTTTAGGCGTTAAAACAGTGAGAAAATAAAATAGAGAGTTTAGGCCTTAAAACAGTGAGTTTATGCTTTAAAACACCAAGTTGATAGATTTAAAAACAAGACTTTTTATAACTTATGGAGAAACAGATTTCCCCCAAAATTTTCTGTTTGATAAAGTCAAATTTAGAAAAACAGAGAAATCTTATTCCTTTCAATATCGGAGAGAAAAATGTCAAATATTGATTTCTAACATACTCCCTCCGTCCATTTACATGGTTCACACTTTGTTTCTTTCCTAAAATGAAAACCTTAAAATCACTATTCTTTCTCCTACATTATTTTAATACTCACAACACTATTATAATTTACTATTCCCTCCACTCATTCTCTCTCCTATTTTATTTTCACACTCACAACACTTTCAATATAATATTTCCTCCTTAATTTACGTGAGAACAGTAACTGCGAACCAAGTAAATGGACGGATGGAGTATTTAGCTATTTGTGATTTATGAAATCAATCACAGATTCATTGTACATATAATTTGATTTGTATAGTGATTTGTTAGGCTTTGTTATTAAATAATTTCCAAACGCATTATACATTAATTACATATAAATACAACATTTTGGCCATGATTTCTTATCATTTCACAGTAACAAAAAGATAATATCTCCGACCCAAAAAATCTCAGAATTAACTAGAGACATGAACAGTTCATTCATCAAGCATATACAGCTTTTGCTTGTCGTTTTATTTGTCCTCGAAGCCGCTCCTTCCAATGCTAAAAGTAGTGTTACTATCAGAAATGATTTAGGCCCGGCACCTCCGGGTTTGGGCGTACAGCTTGAATGTTTGTCGTCGAAGTATGATTATATTGGCTCTTTCGTTGTGCCATATCAGAAATCCATTACTTGGAGCTTTCGTTCAAAAATTTTTGGAGTGGATTATCACTGCCACTTTTGGTGGCAAGAAAAGTATGCTAAATTCGATGTTTACAGGCCTCATATGTGTAAAAATTGTATCTGGTCTGTGAGGAAGTCTGATATATGTCTCCTTCATCGGCCTCCTGGCCTGGAAATTTGTCATAAATGGTAGTAGAAATGAAAGATAGTACAATAATCAAGCATTCTATTTCTACAGCTAATATGATTTTCATGAATGATTTTGTTCTTATTAGTCATTTTCTATTACATTATATAAATACACACGCACAAAAATATTACTAAAACAAGTATTTCCTAATTAATGAGAAAAATTAATTTTATGGCTTTAAAAATGAAAATAATTTCAGTAATCTATGGAAAAAGTGACATTCAAAATATTTTATGCACTTAATCAACAACATTACATTAATTATTTGACCATACAGAAGCATTCTCATTTTGAATATTTCTCATGGACACACATTTTGGTCCTTAAAAAAATAGACAATATTTTAGGAAGAGAAAATAATAGCTTAATCTTTTAACATAAAAAGTATTGAATTAAAGTTAAATTACAATCTGCAAAATCATAGTTGATTCTTCATGGATTGAAAAGTATAGATCTTCTTTTCTGTTGCCAATGATAATATTATGATTTGTAATATAAGAACTGGAAATTAAGAATTAAAATTCGAATCTATTTATAACAACCTTAATGCCCAGAAGAAAACATGACAATAGAAAAGGGATCCAATCCCAAATATATATATAAACATAAACATGAGTTCATTCATCAAGTAAGTAACGCTTTTGCTAGTCGTGTTATTTGTCCTTGATACTGGTGCTGCTATTCCAACAATATATGAATATATCATAAATGATTTAGGCGCGGGTTTGAGAGTGAAGGTTCATTGTAAGTCGAAGGAAAATGATATTGGCTCTTTTGTTGTGCCATATCGGAAATTCCTTTATTGGAGTTTCCATCCTAACATTTTTGGAACTACCGATTTTTACTGCTATTTCTGGTGGCAAGATAAATATACTACCTTTGATGTCTACAAAGAATATATGTGTCATAATTGTACGTGGTATGTTAGGCAGTCAGATATATATTTACTTAATCAGGCTGATCCTTATGAGAACATGTCATAGATGGTAGAATAAAAAACTATGGTGTAAAAACTATGGTCCACTCCTTTTCGCCCAAAGATAGTCTCAAATTGATTACTGTCAATACCGTTTAAATTTGATCAATCATACATATCAATTTAATAATTTTAATAAAATTTAAAATTTATTATTGACGGTATTTGGTACAGGTATGGAAAGGTGGTGCAAGTATGGAAGGGGTCGATCAGAATAGGCAAGATTTCACAATATGGAAAGGAGGCAAGATTTCACAATCAGTCAAGAATATTTCACAATCTGTCAAGAATATTTTATTTAGTTTTAAAAGATTCAGTTATTATTATTTCTTTTATTAATTAGAACTTAGAAGTAATATAAATAGGTATATTAGGGCTTAGGTATTGGGCAGACTTTGATTTTGATTTATGAGAAAATATTGCTGTGAGCAATTATTAGGGTTCAATCCCGTCTTGTATCGTCTTCTCCGTTCAGTCTTTTCTCAATAATTATCATATAACCTTCCGTCTGCATCAGTATTCTTTATTATTTTTTCAATGATAATTTTGAAATTAATTGAGATAATTGGATTTTTATTTATTTTTAGTCGAAATTCAATCAAGTTATTTGACCATGATGAAAGTCTAAGTAAAACAATTGTTACGAGATAGAGGGAGTAATAGTGTAATATTGACATTATTTCAACCAAATTTAGATAGTAATATATAATTTGTAACCTAAAACTAATACGATTGATCCCTCATAATAAAATCATGATTTATCCATTGTTATTGTTGATAGTTATCTCTTCGTTCTACTAAAATTTTGATCAATTTAAGTTATTTTAACAAAATTTTATGATGATAGTATTTTTAATAGTTGATCACTTATAAATTTGGAATTTCATTGAAATTAATATTTTCATGATTTTTTTGTTGATTATTGTTCTATCAAGTAGAACAACAAACTTAAAGTGTGAAAATATTCCCCATACACTGAAAGAATATAATAGAATGAGCAACGGAGAGAATAGAATGAATGGTTGCGGGTTTAATGACAGGACTGAACGTCTCATCATAATCAATCTCCTTTTGCTGTGTGTACCCTTGAGCCACAAGTCTAGCTTTGTAATTTTAAGTGACCCGTCAGCCTACCATTTGACTTTATAAATCCATCTGTTGCCAAAAACATTATTATTCGGTTAAATCAGCCTACCATTTGACTTTATAAATACATCTGTTGCCAACAACATTATGATTCGGTTGAAGGGGGAACAAGAGACCATGTACCATTTTTGCGGAGAGCCATAATCTCCTCATGCATTGCACGTTGGCAGTGAGCCAAAGGTGCAACTTCTTTGCAGGTATTTCGTTCGTAGAGCGGATAGTCCATAACCGTTGCACCAACACTAACTAGAAACAGCTGCTTTAGCGACGAAATACTCGGCGGCGAAATATTTTCGTCGCTATATAGCGGCAGAAAAGAAGCTTTAGCAGCGGAATTCAATTCTGTCGCTATATACCGGCGAAAATATTCCGCCGCTGCGTATTCTGTCGCTAAAACGGAATATTCTTCAAATATTGATTTTAATTCCGCCTCTGTTGTTTGTTGACTGGTCTACGAACTTTACCGGCGGAATATTTCGACGGTAGAATATTATCAGCGGTGAAATTATACCGTCGGTGGTAATTTAAATTTTTTATATATATATTTTTTAATTTATTCAGCGGCGGAATTACTCCATCGGTGATAACTTTTTCACATTTTTTTGGAAAAAAAAAACAATTAGTTTTTTAACAGTTAATTCTTTTTTAATTTTTTTTAATTGATTAGCAGCGGAAATTTCCGTCGGTGAGAAATGTTGGAAAAAGGTGTGTTTTGAAGGAAATAATGAGTTATTTTCTTAATTAGTTTTTTTTCAAAATGACTAATTGATTGTTGGATTGTGTTATACTCTATGAGTACATTGAAATCATATATTCATTTGTTCAAAATGGTTGAGAAATGAATGAGATATGAAGGCTCAAAGTTAATGGGTTGGAAAGGGTAAAATGTGGTTATCCCACATTGGAAAAAGATGAAAAAGTGGCTTAGTTTATATATTCCTGCACTTTAGTAGGGAGTAAGATTGTGGTACATAGAGGCTCTCTCTCGCGCACAGGTGCACAGGGGGGGTGCAAATCATGGACCAAATTAGGCTTCGGGCTACCGAACTCATGTGCATGAGCGTTCTGCGGACACGTCTGATGCGGCCACCGCATTTTTTTTTCAAACCTGGCCCAATGAAACTAAAAGTGAGGCGGGCGCCTGGACTGCCCGATGCGCCCGGAGTCCAAAAGAGGTGCACTGGTTGAGCACCACCGAGGCGGGCCAGGCGCCCGCCTGGAGGCAGTAGGTCATGCCCGTTTGTGCCACTCCGAGGCGGGCGCCTGGGTAGCAGCAACTGCGTTCCTGATGATTTCAAAAGCCTTTGTAACTGCCGATTAATTGTGATATTAATTCAATAAATGCATTAATGAAAACTAAAAACCTTGTTTTAATTTTCATCCGTCCTAAGATTTTCGAATTGATTCATTAATTGTGATATTAATATCTAAGATGTAGAATTCTGGGCAAGAATGACAAAATATCCTAAGAGATTTGATAAAGTCAAATTTAGAAAAACATGGAAATCTTATTCCTTGTACATATAATTTTATTTCTGACATATTTAGCTATTTGTGATTTATGAAATCAATCACCGATTCATTGTACATATAATTTTATTTGTATAGTAATTAAATAATTTCCAAATGCATTATACATTAATTACATATAAATACAACATTTCAGCCATGATTTCTTACCATTTCACAATAACAAAAAGATAATATCTCCTACCCAAAAAATCCCAGAATTAACTAGAGACATGAACAGGTCAGTCATCAAGCATATACAGCTTTTGCTTGTCGTTTTATTTGTCCTCGAAGCCGCTCCTTCCAATGCTAAATTAAGCGTTACTATCACAAATGATTTAGGTCCGGGACCTCCGGGTTTGGGCGTAAAGGTTAAATGTAAGTCGAAGGATGATTATATTGGCACTTTCGTTATACCATATCAGAAATCCATTACTTGGAGCTTTCATCAAAACATTTTTGGAGTTACGGATTATTACTGCTACTTTTGGTGGCAAGAAAAGTATGCTACATTCGATGTTTACGTGCCTCGTATGTGTAAAACTTGTATCTGGTCTGTGAGGAAGTCTGATATATGTCTGCTTCATACGCCTCCTGGCCTGGAAATTTGTCATAAATGGTAAGTAGAAATGAAAGATAGTACCATATTGAAGCATTCTATTTCTACAGCTAATATGATTTTCATGAATGAATGAATGATTGTGTTCTTATAAGTCATTTTCTATTACATTATATAAATACACACGCACAAAAATCATATTAAAACAAGTACTCCCGCCGTCCCATATATTTATAGACTTTTGAGTTTTTCACGGGAATTAAGGAGGAATTATTATATTGAAAGTGTTGTGAGTGTGAAAATAAAATATGAGAGAGAATGAGTGGAGAGAATAGTAAATTATAATGGTGATGTGAGTATTAAAATAATGTAGGAGAGAGAATGAGTGGAGGGAATAGTAAAGATTCATTTCCATTTTAGGAAAGTTATACTCCCTCCGTCCCAATAAGAGCTTCCCTTTTTGCCATTTTGGGTGTCCCGCTAATAGCTTCCACTTTCCTTTTTTGGCAAAGGAATCTTTACTATTTCCTCCACTCATTCTCTCTCCTCATTATTTTAATACTCACAACACTATTATAATTTACTATTCCCTCCACTCATTCTCTCTCCTATTTTCAAATTACACTCACAACATCTTTACTTCCCTCCCACTTCCTTAATTTGCGTGCACAAAAAGTTTTGGGAAGCTCTTACCGGGACGGAGGGAGTATATTATTGTGGGACGCCCAAAAAGGAAAGTTTATATATTATCATGGGATGGAGGGAGTATTTCCTAATTAATGAGAAAAATTAATTTTACAGCTTTAAAAATGAAAATAATTTCAGTAATCTATGGAAAAAGTGATATTCAAAATATTTTATGCAATTAATCAACAACATCACATTAATTATTTGACCATACAGAAGCATTCTCATTATGAATATTTCTCATGGACACACATTTTGGTCCTTAAAAAAAAATTAGACAATATTTTAGGAAGAGAAAATAATATCTTAATCTTTTAACATAAAAAGTATTGAATTAAAGTTAAATTACAATCTGCAAAATCATAGTTGACTCTTCATGGATTGAAAAGTAACGCTTTTGCTAGTTGTGTTATTTGTCCTTGATAATGGTGCTGCTATTCCAACAATATATGAATACTAGTAAAAGCCTGTGTTCGAGGACACGGGGAAATTTTTTTTAAAAAAAAAAAAAACGCTGACACGGGAATTTTTTTTTTTTTAAAAAAAGGCAAAATGGGAAAGAAATAAAAAAATGGAGGCAAAATGGTGAAATGGACACTTGAAACTGTTCATTGAACAGTGCCAAGACCGTCCTTCCTTATACCATAAATGATTTAGGAACAGGTTTGGGAGTGAAGGTTCATTGTAAGTAGAAGGACAATGATATTGACTCTTTTGTTGTGTCATATCGGAAATTCCTTTATTGGAGTATATGTTTACTTAATCAGGCATATTTTTTTATTTTTTTTTAATTATTCAGGTTCTCCAGCTTTGCCGGATCAATTCTGGGATATCGGCCCCTCAGTATACTGGCGAAGGTAAATCGCGGGATATGCCCTATACAGCCAGGGTGGCAGCACCCCTTATACTCCTGGTCCCAAGGGAGCCCTCCTACAAGACATTTACACTCTTACAACACCAAATGGCTGCTCCAACTGCTCCTGCCGAGGCAATTACATCACTATTACAACACCAAATGGCTGCCCAAAGGTTCTCGCCAAGATTTGAACTCCCACACCGAGGTTGCAAGCCCAGCGCTTTCCTTAATCCGCACGAATCGGGACTCCTAAGGACCGAAACCCAAGATAAATTAAACCACATAGATTCCTCAAAAGAATCAACCTGACCTCCCTATGGAAGGCCACCATTATACCACTGGGCCAAGGCCCATTAGGTTAATCAGGCATATTCTTATGAGAACATTTGTCATAGATGGTAGAATTAAAAAATAATACTCTCTCCGTTCTAAATGAATGTCCAATCTTTTTTTATTTTCTTGAAATATTAATCAAGAGCGAATTTGTTATTTTTTTTTTTATATATTAGTTTCGGGACGAAGGGAGTACAATTAATTAATGATAAAGGCAATGTTATAGTTAAAAGGTCTTACGAATGATTTGTAAGATTTGAAGAACCAAACAAATAAAAATCAATTTAAAGTTTAAACTCTTTTTGCGCCTTGGCTGTCTTCATGATCAAGCTGACTCAAAGATTTTGTTGCTTTTTTTTTTTTTATTATTTATATGCACATTTTCAATAAAAAGTTCTATAAAATAAGGTTAACCTTATTATTGATGAAATAGCATACCCCCTAACCGTTCCGCGACTGCGCCAGTAATAATACCGCCAGTCATATACTATGTTACAATATAGTAAGAGTATAGCCCTAGCTTACTTGTGATAAGGATGTTTTCTTCTCAAAGGTTGCATTGTTAACAATTAGTGCTTCAGCTATTTCATCTCCACTTGCTCCTTGTCTAAATTAAAGAATTAAAATTTAAAATAGCCATAAGAATGAGGATCACACAGCAACGTAACTTTCTGAGGATTTTTCTTTTCAAGACTATCAGAATAGTTATCAAACCCCAAGTAAATGAAAAAATAAATGAAAACTTCAGTATTCAAATGAGAATATTTTATTATTTTACCTAAATGAGTCTTACCAAATCCAAATTAGTGTTTCTTATAAACTTATGAAAATCCAAATCCAAGATGCAAACATCAAGAACAGGTAAATTCAAAGGACAAAATGATTTACCAAGATAGACCGCGAGTTGAGCTGTGTTTGCTTTCTCCGACCCTTGATCTGTACCACGCTCCACTTGTTTCGTGCTACTGAGTATGAGTTGGTCTCCGTTGCCAAGATAGATTGCATCGTCATCTCTACCGTCTCCAAATTATATTATACTAATATTTTGTGAAAACCTATGCCCTGCAATTTGGAATTATTCATAATCAAAGGTAATTTCAATCAATAACTTCAAGAATCTGTCTTTTCAAGTAAAACTACAATATAATACCCAGTACTGACAAAGGAGAAACCTCCATTTAATCAATAAGAAATCTAATTAACATATAACATGGATAAACAAAACTCAATTATCACATAAACCCACATTAAATTACAGAGATAAAGGTTGAAAAAACTCAAGAAAAAGTCGAAATAAGCCGGCAAAAATAAGAAGATAAAGAAGAAAGAGTTGCAGTTGACGCATACCAATGAAGAAGGAGAAACTGAAATATGTTCCAAAATCTAGCTGCTCAAAGAGAGAAACCCAATTTGCTAAGAGCCATGTGTGTACAATTTGAGAGAGAGAAAGAGACCAATAGTGGTGATGGGGGAGCTATTATTGTATTGCTCAATGACATGAAATGTGCATCCGGTAGAGTACGTATGCAAAACATTAGGACGAAATCAATAAAATGAGCAGTTCTACACAGTTTTCAGAAAGTTGTGCTTGAATTTTGTATACAAATTAAGTCATAAGCCACGTATACCACCGCAGTAACTTCAGTAACGCACACGCACACCGACACATTTCTGGATACTCTAAATCACTAAATTACCATTTCAACATGAAAACTAAAAAAGAACACATAAATTTGTATACAAATTTCAGGTACAGATCTCTTGAGATATTCATACAATAATGTTGGGTGTAGTAACAACCCTAGTTAATGGAGTAGAAGGGGAAGATGAACATAGCTTGGCTAAGAAATATACAAATCGAAAGAGAGAATTACCTTATGAGGAAGAGAGCATATCAGTTAATGTTTATCAACAACCATAGTTTGTAATCGATTTAAGAAAGGAAGACGGATAGAGAACATTCACAGGCATAGCGTGAGGGGTAGAGAGAGGGAGGAGGGAGGAGGGAGGTGTTGGGATAGGAATAGAGGACCAACCTTGACAGTTTCTTCGGAGGAGTCTAAGGCGGGCGCCTGGGAATGGCGAGGCGGGCGCCTCGCGTTCCGTGGTTCTGGCGTTGGCGGAGACTACTTGAGGCGGGCGCATGATTCCCTTCTTGGCGGGCGCCTCAAACACCGAAGGAATTGACGTGAATTGAAGAATTCCAGGCGGCCGCATCATTCTCCTTGAGGCGCACGCCTCAAGGCTAGCGGAGGGAACTTGTTTTACGGGCTTTGTGTTTACTGGGCTTAGCTAGGGTTGGTTGATATTCTTTCTTGGGCATATATAAAGTAATGTTCCGCCCCCAATTCAATTGTAACACATATTTTACATTCATAGTGCGAGATCCTGGCTTGGTAGTGCCTCTGCACGTAGCCAATCAATTTGGTGAACCGGGTTAACAATTTCTTGTGTTCTTTTTGTTTTTCATTTGATTCTTTGTGCTTGGTTTGTGTGCGATTATTATTCTTGTAGGTTTGCTTGGGTGTGGAGGGCCATATTCACAACAACTGGTATCAGAGCTTTTGGTTTCAAGATCAAGGGAGTTGTTCCAAGCAATCAAGAATGGGCAAAGACAAACAAAGCGGTTGAGAAATTCGATGGGTCCGACTACGGATATTGGAGGATGCAGATCGAGGATCTCTTGTACAACAAAGATCTCTACAAGCCTGCTGAAGGGTGTCAAACCGGAAGATGAAGATCAGAAGAATGGAAACTCATGGATCGGAAGGCTTTAGGGGTGGTTAGATCTACTTTGTCAAAGTGGATCGCGAAGACTACCAGAAGGCGACAACCACCAAGGAGCTATTGGATTATCTTACCGAGAGATTTGAAACTCCGTCTGCTTTGCAAATAAGGTTGATTTGATACGTAAGATGGGTAGTCTCAAGATGCAAGAGGGAGGATCCTTGGCTAAGCACATCGATGAATTTATGGATGTCATAGATTCATTGACAGCGGTGGAGATCAAGTTCGATGATGAGGTTCATGCATGCTTGTTGCTAGCTTCTTTACCGGCAAGTTGGAGCGGAACGGTGATCGCAATCAACGCTTCGGCAGTAAGAAAAAATTGAAATATGATGATGTTAAAGACTTTCTTTTAGGTGAGGAAAATCGCATGAAGAAGTTGGGGACATCAAGTACTTCGGGAGCGGCTTTAGCTACTACTAGTAGGGGAAAGCCGGGTACTAGCAAACAAGGGAGAACCGAATCTAGGGAGAACGGAGTGAGTGGAAAGGGCAAAGCTGATGAGACCAAGGACAAACCGAAGGTTGCGAAGGGATCTGTTCAGTGCTATTATTGTAAGGAGTTGGGACACTTTAAGAGGGATTGTCCAAATCGAAAGGGCAATCAGGCGAATGTGGCAGTTGAAGGTGATGATGTACTAGTTCTTAGTGTCAGTAGTGCACTAGAATCATGGGTGCTGGATTCGGGGGCATCATTCCACTCTTGCGGGCACAAGGAAGAGATGGATAATTACACTTCCGGTGATTTCGGGAAGGTCTATCTAGCTGATGGCGAGCCTTTGGAAATCAAGGGGAAGGGGGATGTCAGAATAGGAGCATCGGACGGGAAGGTTCTACATCCGAACGGGGTCGACACATTCCGGGTTTGAAAAAGAACCTACTTTCGCTGGGCAGCTTGGACGAAGAGGGTTACAAGGTGACTTTCGGCCTAGAACTCTGGATTATTACCAAGGAGGATTGTGAGATCGCTCGGGGTAATAAGGAGGGTACTTTGTATTTGGCGAACAACACCAAGGATAGTATTGCGGTGGCGCTAGCTAAGGGTGATACCGATTTGTGGCACTCGTCGATTGGGTCACATGAGTGAGACAGGGGATGAAGGTTCTTTGTTCCAAGGGTCTACTACCGGGTTTGAAGACGACCAACGTGGGGATCTCGCGAAGATTGTATGTTTGGCAAACAAGGGAGGAATAATTTCTCGAGGACAGGTAGGGGATCGAGGGAAGCAAAGTTGGAACCGGTTCACACGGACTTGTGGGGGCCATCTCCGGTTACATCTCTGGGTGGTGCGTCATATTACATGACTTTTATTGATGATTCTACAAGGAAGGTCTGGGTCTATTTCTTGAAGGGGAAAGATGAGGCTTTCGAGGTGTTCAAGAAGTGGAAGGCTTTGGTGGAGAATCAAACGGGACTTAAGCTTAAGTGCTTGAGATCTGATAATGGTGGGGAGTATGAGCTCGGGGAGTTTAGGGAATATTGTGCTGCGAATGGTATTCGTATGGAGAAGACTCCAAAGAAGACTCCACAACTCAACGGGGTAGCAGAAAGGATGAACAGAACATTGAATGAGCGGGCTAGAAGTATGAGATTGAAGTGTGGACTTCCGAAGACGTTCTGGGCATATGCAGTTGACACGGCAGCCTTTCTTGATCAATCGGGGACCATCGGTTCCATCGGGAACGGAATTCCGTGAGGAAGCTTGGAGTGGCAAGGTGTAACCGTCCTTTCTTCGCGTATTTGGCTGCGTTTCTTATGTTCATGTTGATTCCGCCGAGAGAACTAAATTAGATGCTAAATCAAGTAAGTGTACATTTATTGGGTATGGCGGGGATGACTTCGGGTATAAATTTTGGGATGATAAAAACCATAAGGTTATTCGTAGTCGAGATGTGGTATTCAATGAACAGGTTTTGTACAAGGATAGAAAGGGGGCATCCGATGGTACTAGTTCGAACCGGAGGTTGTAGAGGTGGATATTCCAAACTCGGGTGGGAGCAGATGCTCATGTTGACCATGGTCGGGAGGTCATCAAGATGAACCACGTACTCCGTAACCGGATATTCCGCCGCGTAGATCCAGCAGACGCGTGGATCACCCGATTGTGTATACTCCTTCGAATTATTATTTGTTGTTGATGATAATGGGAACCGGAATGTTATGCGGAGGCAGTTCGTAGTGTGCTTTGTAATAAGTGGAAAGCTGCGATGGATGATGAGATGGTCTCATTGAAGGCAAATAAAACTTGGGAGTTGACTAAACTACCTAAGGGGAAGAAGGCGCCGCATAACAAGTGGGTTTGCAGGATCAAGGAGGAAGCAGACGGTAGCAAGCGTTACAAGGCAAGACTCGGTTGTTAAAGGGTTTCAGCAGAAGTATGGTATTGACTACACCGAAGTATTCACTCCGGTTGTGAAGATGACCACTATCGAATGGTTCCTCGGGGATAGTAGTGGCGGACAACTTGCCGCTTGAACAGATGGATGTGAAGACGGCCTTTCTTCATGGGGACTTGGAGGAAGAGATTTACATGGTACAAACCGAGAGGGTTACTTGTCTAAGGGTAGCGAGGAGCTAGTTTCTGTAGATTGACTAAGAGCTTGTATGGCCTTAAACAAGCTCCTAGGCAAAGTGGTACAGAAGTTTGATGGATTCATGCACGACATTGATTTTATCGATGTGAGGCGGATCATTGTTGCTACTTCAAGAACACGGACAACGGGTATATTATCTTGTTGTTATATGTGGACGACATGTTGATAGCGGGCTCTAGCAAGAGAGAGGTAAACAAAGTTGAAGACTCCGTTGTCGTAAGCGGTTCGAGATGAAGGATTTGGGAGAGGCAAGGAAAATCTTGGGCATGCGGATTGATCGGAATAGGGAGCTCGGGCAAGTTGGTTCTTTCACAAGCGTAATATGTTGAGAAGGTCTTAGCAAGGTTTTCAGTATGGAAGAGGCAAAGCCAACAGGACGCCATTGGGTTTGCAGATTTCAAGCTATCCGAGAGGGACTCGCCTAGGAACAAGGAAGAGCGTGACAAGATGGAGAGAACTCCATATGCTTCACTGTGGGGAGTCTCATGTATGCAATGGTGTGTACAAGGCCGGACATTGCACATGCGGTGGGAGTAGTCACCGGTTCATGGGCAATCCAGAAAGCAACATTGGGAAGCGGTTAAGTGGATCCTACGTTACTTGAAGAATGCTATTTGGTAAGGCTCTGTGTTTTTCAAGCAAGGAAGTGGTGTTAGCGGGTTATGTTGATGCGGACTTGGCATCAAGTGATCTTGATAAGAGGAGAAGTACTACGGGTTACGTGTTTACATTGGGTGGTACAAAGAATCTCCTGGGCTTCTAAGTTACAAAAGATCGTGGCTCGCCGACCGCAGGCGTAATATGTGGCGTGATGTAAGCAAGTAAAGAGATGGTTTGGCTGCAGAACTTCTTGGGTGAACTTGGGAAGACGCGAAGTGGTAATATTCTCTACAGTGACAGTCAGAGTGCAATTCACTTGGCCAAGAATCCGGCGTTTCATTCGAGGACAAAGCATATTGAACTAAGGTTTCACTACATCAGGCATCTCTTGGAGGAGAAGACTTTGTGGCTTGAGAAGATATTGGGATCGGAGAATCCGGCTGACATGTTGACAAAGGTTGTGAACCTTGAGAAATTGAAGTTGTGCAAAGCTTCAATTGGGCTTGAAGAATGAGAGAGGAGGATGGCACTACCATGATCGAGGTGAGCACTAGGAGGACACCAAAGATGAGTTGAAGATCGGATACGGGGCTTGTATATGCGGTTGATCTCTAGGTGGGAGATTGTTGGGATAGGAATAGAGGACCAACCTTGACAGTTTCTTCGGAGGAGTCTAAGGCGGGCGCCTGGGAATGGCGAGGCGGGCGCCTCGCGTTCCGTGGTTCTGGCGTTGGCGGAGACTACTTGAGGCGGGCGCATGATTCCCTTCTTGGCGGGCGCCTCAAACACCGAAGGAATTGACGTGAATTGAAGAATTCCAGGCGGCCGCATCATTCTCCTTGAGGCGCACGCCTCAAGGCTAGCGGAGGGAACTTGTTTTACGGGCTTTGTGTTTACTGGGCTTAGCTAGGGTTGGTTGATATTCTTTCTTGGGCATATATAAAGTAATGTTCCGCCCCCAATTCAATTGTAACACATATTTTACATTCATAGTGCAAGATCCTGGCTTGGTAGTGCCCCCAGACGTAGCCAATCAATTTGGTGAACTGGGTTAACAATTTCTTGTGTTCTTTTCTGTTTTTCATTGATTTCTTGTGCTTGGTTTGTGTGCGATTATTATTCTTGTAGGTTTGCTTGGGTGTGGAGGGCCATATTCACAACAGGAGGATGGAGGAGGGAGAAGGAGAATCGCTAAAGATAGGAAAGGATGCACATCTATGCAGATGGCATGGCAAGGGGTAGAGAGAGAGGGGAGGAAAAGCAGGAGAGGGTAGAAGCTGCGCTGAAAAAAGAGATAGAGGGTCGGGCTAGGGTTTCTATAGTAAATTTTACCGACGGATAAATCTGTCGGTAATACCGACGGACAAGATCCGTCGGTATTATCGACGGAATATAAAGCCTTACCGACGGATTTTCTTTAAAAAATAAAATGTAAATTCCGCGCTAGACGATTTTAAATTTCTGTCGGTAAGTGTTATTGGTCCGTCGGTAATAACGACGGAAGAATTCCGTCGGTAATTACCCATTTTCTAGTAGTGTCTGGCTCAATCGGCATCCGATATCCCTTTATATACGAAAGGTCAGAGGTTCGAACCCCATCAACTGCATGTTTTAGCACTTAGAAGTTTATATTTTTATAATAGATTAAGTCATTCATTTAATAAAAGAAAACCAATTTAAATTTCATATTACATACATATAATTCTAGTAATCTATAAAGCAAAATCGTTGACTATCAGCAATAACTATTTATATATTGAAACATACTCCATCCATTCCACCTCACTTGATACTTTTGGTCAACTTGATTACACTTTGATCAATAATTTAAATAAAAAATAATTTTTTTAATAAAAATTTAAAAATTCTTATTGAAAGTATTATCAATCTTTTATACAATAACAATTTTAATTTTTTATTCGCATTGTTATTTTTTATTAAAATTATTGGTTAAAATGTAATCAAGTTGACTAAAAATTCCAAGTGAAATGGGACAGAGGTTAGTACTTTCTTATTTCTCCTTTTTTTCGACCTTAGTTAGGGATTACTATATGCTCCTCCTTATGACATTAATGTTGGATTTGGCTCAAGTTCATATAGATTTGGTTCAAGTACATTATCACATGTGATCATTATCTATGTGGTACATGTATGGATATTGTTTGAGTTTCCAATAAAACTCTTGGTGTTTTTTCTTATCTTGGATACATCCTTATCATCAATGGTTTGTGCCTATATATAGGATTGGCTAGGACTCATTCTAGCAGTGTGGAAAATCGCAATTGTGTGAGAAACACTTTGAGAGAGAGACACATTTGTAGTGTGAGACGAGTGTGAGTGATACACGTAGGAGGACTTCTCCGAACCACGTAAATATTGCGCCTCATTTGTTACTTTGTTTGCGGGTGTGTGGGTTGCAATGATCCGTTCCGCATTTGGTTACAACAATTGGTATAAGAGCTTTGGTCGTAGCAGTTGGAGTATTGGAGATTTGCTCAACATTGGCGATTGAGATTGAAGTCGTATACATCTAATACGACATTGGAATCGACCCCAATGACTACTTAGCGTTCCTACACATTCCACCTCATGAGATAATTTTTTTTGAAGTTCAGTTTTTTGTGTGTGCGGTTTGTTTTATTTTATCCGTCGACTATTAGTCCAAGTAGCTTGGATTAAATTGAAATTAAGTTACTATTAGTGACTTTAGTCATCTAATTCGACTAGAACCCTATTAAAATTCCTCCTAGATTAATAAAGTTGGTACTAAAGTAAATACTTTTGGAGCATTTTCAAAGTCTTAATTAAAAAACAAAGCTTATTTGGTTGTTTAAAAAAAATGGCGGAGGCAGTAGGTGTTTGATATAATAGTATTCTTCTTGAAAAATTATTTTTCAAGAATTGTATTTCTCTCTCCATTTATTTGGATAATTGTTTGGGTGGAGAAAATTTGAAATGGCTGAAAGTAGTTCAAAATCAAAATGTGAACCAAAAGTGTTCGGCACTAATTTTGAAGTTGAAAAAATTATTGGCACAAATAATTTTGGCTTTTGGAAAGGTGAAGTTTTGGACTTGCTTGCTATGCAGGACCTCGAATTTACACTCGAGTAAAAGCTAAAAGATATGCCATGTTTGGAATGAGCTAAACTTTATCCCCAAGCTTGTGGGACGATTCGTTCTTGTCTTGGAACGGACCAAAAGTACCTGTTCATGAAAGTGGCATCGACCAAAGAGTTATGGGACAAACTTGAGGCCAAGTATGCAGAAAAACGTAGAGAATAAACTCTACTTGAAGAAAAAAAAATCGATTTGATTACAAGAAAGATACTTTGATGACCGAACATTTAAATGATTTTAATAAAATCATTACTAATTTGACTACTACCTTATTGCATGAAAAACTGAAATTAAATTTGAAGACGTTTCTAATGCCTTGATGAACAATGAGGTACGGAAAAGGGACAAGGGAACTTATCGAGATTCTGATTCAGATACCTTAATTGTTCGTGAGAGGACTCATAGTCAAAATAATGGTGGACGTGGTTGGTACCAGTCGAAGTCAAGGGGAACATCAGCTGATCGAAAAAGAGTTGGCAAAGATGAATGTGCCTATTTTCAACAAAAGGGGAATTGGAAGAAAGATTGCCCCCGCATGAAGAAGAAAGAGCCTAATGCGAATGTGGATAGGAATGATGACAACGACGTTGATGATGCTTTGACGGTCTGTGATGAGTGGAGCTTGCATTCCAGATTTCTCCTACCATATGTGCCCTTACAAGGAGATGTTCTCGAACTTTAAAGAGTTCGATGGTGGAGTTGTGTATATGGGGAACAACAACACTTGCCAAATAAAAGGGATTGGTTCAGTGTATTTGAAGATGTTTGATGGCATCGTTCGTAGATTAAGATATGTTCGGTATGTTCCTAATTTGAAGAAGAACCTAATTTCTCTTGGAGACTTAGATGGAAAAGGCTATCGTGTCACCATGGAAGGAGGTCACCTAAGGGTAACTCGTGGAGTTTTTGTGGTGATGAAAGGAACTCGTAGAGGTAATTTGTACTACCTCGATGGAAGCACAGCTGTTGAACAAGCAGCCATTGCAAGCTCGAAAGAGCATGATATGTCGAATTTATGGCACATGAGACTTGGTCATATCGAAGAGAAACCACTCCAAACCTTGGTGAATCAGGGTGCACTAAAAGGTGCCAAATCTGGTAAAATTGACTTTTGTGAACATTGTGTGTATGGTAAACATAGAAGGGTGAAGTTTGATACTGTAGTCTATAGAACCAAAGGTATCTTGGATTATGTTCACTCTGATGTATGGGGTCCTATGAAAAATATTTCGTTGGGTGAAAAAAGGTGGTTCGTCACCTTTATTGATGACTACTCGAGAAGAGTTTGGATGTACCCCATGAGACACAAGTATAAGGTCCTTAGAATTTTTCTTGAATGAAAGAAAATGGTGGAGAACCAGATGGGCAGAAAGATTAAGAAGCTGTGATCAGATAATGGTGAAGAGTAAAAGTATGATCCATTTTTGGAAGTTTGTCGAGAAGAAGGTATTGTTCGACACTTCACTGTTCCTGGTAAACCACAACAGAATGGAGTCGCGGAAAGAAGTAACCATACCTTGGTGCAAAAGGTTCGATGCATGTTATCCTAAGAAGGTTTGAGTAAGGAATTTTGGGCAGAGGCTCTTAGCTATGCAGTTCACTTGGTGAATCGGTTGCCTACATATGGAAATTGAGGGAAAATACCTCTTGAAGTATGGTCTAGAGAGGCTGTCACAGATTATGACCAGTTGCACGTATTTGGATATCCGACCTACTATCACATTGATGACTCTAAGTTGGACTCTCGAGCAAAGAAAGCCAAGTTCATGGGCTTTAGCAGCAATGTCAAGGGTTTCAGATTGTGGTGCCCTGAAACTAAGAAGATTGTTAAGAGTCGAGATGTGAAATTTGATGAATCTTTGATGTCCTTAAAGAAGGAAGAGAAATAGACTGGTGCTCCTAATCAGGTAAAAAAGTAGCATTTATTCCTGTTGATAAACATGTATATAAAATTGTTGAACAAGTGGAGGAGAGTTCCAAGAACTCAAATCAGGTGGAGCAAAGCCAGAATGAAGTTGAAGATCAACAGAATAATGAGCAAGAGTACTCTATTGCAAGAGATAGACCACGAAGGGAGATTCGAAGACCTGTCCACTTTGATGACATGGTGGCATATGCCATTTCCATGATTGAGGGAGTCCCCAACACTTATAAGGAAGTTTTACAAAGTCCAGAAAGTTCAAAATGGGAAGAGGCTATGAACGAGGAAATGAAGTCTTTGAAGAAAAATTAGACTTGGGATTTGGTGCAACTTTTAAACGGTAAGAAAGCGATTAGATGTAAATCAGTGTTCGCCAAGAAATAATAAGTCATTGGTATTCGCTTCAAGGCCCATTTGGAAGCTAAAGGTTATGTTTAAAAGGAAGGGGTATATTACAATGACATTTTTTTCTCATGTTGTTAAACATTCGTCTATATGAATTTGTTGGCTTTGGTTGCACAATTTGATCTAGAGCTAGCACAGCTTGATGTAAAACAACTTTCCTACATGGAGATTTAGAGGAGGATATCTATGTTACCCAACCTGATGGTTTTCAAGTTGTTGGTAAAGAAGATTTGGCTTGCAAACTGAAAAAGTCTTTGTATGGACTGAAACAGTCTCCTTAACAGTGATATAAGAAGTTTGATCAGTTCATGGTGGAGCATGACTACACTCGAAGCCAATTTGACCATTGTGTGTATTCTCATAAACTCAAAGATGGTTCCTTCATCTATTCCTCTTGTATGTTGATGACATGCTCATTGCATCCAAGAGCAAGGTGGAGATTGATAAATTGAAGGCTCAACTGTTAAAGGCATTTGATATGAAAGACTTGGGTAAAGCAGAAGGATACTTGGGATGGAGATTAAGCGAGATAGAGGAAATGGTACTGTTTGGTTGACTCAGTCACAGTATTTCCAAAAGGTTTTGACAAGATTTGGTATGAATGGCTCGACAAAACCTGTTCGTACGCCGCTCGCTCCACATTTTAAGCTAGTGTGTTGATGTGTCCTACTTTAGATGAAGAGAAAAGTCAGATGGAGAAAGTTCCTTATGCAAATGCAGTTGGTGCTTTGATGTATGCTATGGTTTGTTCCCGGCCTAATATTGATCAAGCTTTGAGCATAGTTAGTCTTTATACGCACAATCCTGGAAAAGGGCATTGGCAAGCTGTTAAGTGGATTTTGAGGTACATTCATGGTACTGTTGATATTGGTCTCAAGTTTCAGAAATTGGAAAAACTTGAGCTTGATAAACTTGTGGTTGGTTATGTTGATATATTTCGACTATGCTGGTGATTTGAACATGTGACGATATACTACTGGTTATGTGTTAACTATGGCTGGTGGACCAGTTTGTTGGCGTTCTACACTTCAGTCTACAATTGCATTATCTACCACCGAGGCAGAGTATATAGCAGTTATCGAAGCTTTTCAGAAAACTATTTGGATGCACAGTTTGGTGAATGACTTGGGGATTTTGCAGTAAAACATTGATGTGTATTGTGATAGCTAGAGTGTTATTTGTTTATCCAATAACCAAGTACACCATGGCCGGACGAAGCATATTGATGATCGCTTTCATTTTGTCGTGAAATTGTTAATGAAGGTGACATTCGGTTATTGAAGATTGGGATTGCTGATAACCCTGCTTATATGTTGACGAAGGTGGTTACTCGAGACAAGTTTGAGCAATGTTTGGGATTGATCAACATTGGAAGGAAATAATAGCCAGTTAGTTTGGTGGCAACCAAAATCGGCTCTCTGGTTGGGAACTTTAGCCAAGGCGGAGATTGTTGGATTTGGCTCAAGTTCATATAAATTTTGTTCAAGTACATTATCACATGTGATCATTATCTATGTGGTACATGTATGGATGTTGTTTGAGTTTCCACTGAAACTCATGCTGTTCTCTCTTCTCTTGGATACATCCTTATCATGGATGGTTTGTGCCTATATATAGGCTTGGCTAGGACTCATTCGAGCAGTGTGGCAACTTGCAATTGTGTGAGAAACACTTTGAGAGAGAGACGTACATTTGTAGTGTGAGATGAGTGTGAGTGTGGGTGTGTGGGTTGCAAAGATCCGTTTCGCATTTGGTTACAAAGCTCTGTACATTACAACCATTCGATAAAAGTTGATTTTCTGTTCCCCTATATAAATCAGAGATCTACACTCCCCAAATACATAGAATCATAACACACACATACACACACAAAAAAAAAAACAAAAAAAACGTGTTCATTCATCTAGCAAGTAATATTTTTACTAGCCATGCTATTTGTTCTTGATAAAGAGCTTCTTAAGGAAATCAAGAAATTTCTTTCAAACAAATTTGAAATGAAAGATCTTGGTGAGGCATATTTTGTATTAGAGATCCAAATTCATCATGATCGTTCACGAGGTATTTTAGGATTATCACAAAATGGCTATATAGAGAAGGTATTACAAAGGTTTGGCATGGAAAATTGTAAACCACATGACACACCTGTTTCTAAAGGAGATAAATTCAGTTTAAAGCAATGTCATAAAAATAATTTAGAATCCAAGTTTATGGAAAATGTTCCTTATGCATCAACAGTAGGAAGCTTAATGTATGCACAAGTCTGTACTCGTCCAGACCTTGCATTTATTGTTGGGATGCTTGGTCGTTACCAAAGCAATCCGGGGAGAGAATATTGGGTTGTAGCCAAAAGAGTGATGAAATACCTACAAAACACTAAGGACTACATGCTTACATATACAAAGTCGTATCATCTTGAGATCGTTGGGTATTCCGATTCTGATTTTTCTGGATGTCAAGATAGTCGAAAGTCGACGTTCGGATCATCTTGAGATTGTTGCTTGTTACGAAGCATCCAAACAAGCTATATGGTTGCGTAAATTTATTGAGGGACTGCGAATTGTCAATGATGTTGAAAGACCGCTCAAGTTATATTGTGACAATCGGGCTGCAGTGTTATATTCTAACAACAACAAGAGTTCATCTAGATCTAAGCGTTTAGATATCAAGTTTCTTGTTGTTAGAGAAAGTGTACGAAATAGATAAATAGAAATACAACTTATAGGAATAAACTCCATATTAGCGGATCCGTTTACTCAAGCATTATCTCCTTTAGTTTTTCATGAGCATATCGCTCATATAGGTGTAACGACTTTTGATAACATTTAATATAGTGGGAGTGTATATTGTACTTTCATTTGATTATTTTATATCTATTTATGATTGATCATGTAATAAGCAGAAAAAGAAATAATAATTAAAATTAGTTAATAATAAGAAAATATAATTATTTAGATTACTTTGGATTAGTGGGTTGGAGTAGTGTCTGATGTAATGAGTGAGAAAAAGAATTGAATAGACAAAAAGAAAGTGTAAAGGATTCTACTGATGGAATGATTAATGATTAAGTTATTAAGTTTGTTTATTAGGATTAGCCTAAAGCAAAAGCTTCCAATTTATTATTCCAAAAGCAAAACCAAGAACATGATTACTGTAATTGATAGATAGAAATTAGATTAGTATATATGTATTATGTAAGTTCCATGTATCATCAGTTGCAGAATAGATATGAAAATCAATTGCTAATTATTTTAGTTAGCTAGCCGAAAGTTTGGATTAAAGATTAGGAATCTTGGTTAGCCGAAAGTATGTTTAAAGATTGGGATTAGGCGTGTATAAATATGATAGCCATTCAAGTAAACAAAAGAAGAAATCATTCTTCCATTTTAATAGCATTATACTAATTACTTTCTCCTACCATAAGTACTACAAGATAGAGAGAGAGGAAGAGTAAATGTGTTTATGTGTGTGCCGTGAGTTTTAGAAAGAGTGGAGAAAGAGAAACAGGAAGAAGAACTAGAGAGAGAAGGAGATTTATCCAGATTTTGGAAAGCGACTTTAGGCGGGCTCGTCTCATTTAGGAGCGCAATTAAGGTAAGGGATTATTCGTCCTTAAGTTTATTGATTTCTTGACTCCTTTGGTTAGGCTTCTTATGTCTTCTTGAAAATTTCCGTCTTTGAAACATTAAGCTAACCTCGGTTAGTTAGCATTTGATTTCCCTCCCTCGAACATACGTCTTCGAATAAATCCTACATTGTTGGCCTTCGTGAAATTAAACTGTTTTCATAAATTTCACACTATTGGTTTTCATATTATTGTATTCGCTCGAGAAACTTATTTTTTATTTGTTATCACTTTTTGTTTCTTAAGTTGTAATCGTTATTCGTTACCCTTTCGTTCTTTGCATGATGGGTATTTTTATTTGGCCTATTAAGGCATTACACTACTGAGGATTAGTAGTGGGGTGTTTCACATACACTACTTAGTTTTTGGGGCTCTTTGTGAGCCATTTGTGCTCTCTGTGGGCTTTTCGTACCCTTTGTGGGTTTTAGTTTATTGAGGTTGTTGGACCACTTATATGATCAAGCTATCATTCTATATATTATATATATGTGAACCTTGATTATTCGTTTAGTATTTCGTATTGGTAATTGTTAAAGCTTCGTATTTGAGTTTATTAGCTTCCTTATTATATTATATTCTTGGAAATCATTTGTAACAGGTTATCGTTTTGCGGTCATCTCTTCTTAGTAACCGAAGAGGTCCATATAAGATCTTGCTGACCATTGTTCGCTCACTCCTTCCTTTTCTTCTCTACCTTCCAGGATAGACGGTTGGACGAAAGTTAGGGTGAACTATTGGAAGTTGAAGATTTGTTATTAAGAATGTTTGTTTTAAATCTATTTTTATCAAAGGTGTTGTAACCCTAGACTAATAGGGATGAATAAATGTACTGGGAATGTTATTATTTGAGATTAGTTTTTGTTAGATAAGTAACGCACCTGAAATTTGGATCCTGAATTAGGATCGAGTTATTGGGGCGTTACAGATCTCATTTGGTTAAGTAGTACTAGTTGGATAAATATATATACATACTTCAATATATTCATCAATTTTTCCTTGCTACACATCTATACTTAATCTATGTCATTTAGTTGGATATATATATATGATTAATGCGGGTTTAGTTGCGAATCAATTACAACAACTGCCCCTTTAGTTCTTATACTTATAAAACTAATGGACGAGATTGTTGAATGACAATAAAGTATACATAAAGATTGTCATTTAAACATTGTAAAAATGATTTTATAAAGGTTTATTAAGTACAAACACATATTTGGGCAATCCAAGTGGGAGATCGTAAAACATGGATTAATGCAAAATGTATATACTTAGTAAATATACGTAAACATGTTGACGTACATGTATAAATCATAATTATAATGTTGTAAAAAGTATAGAAAATTAATCAATGTGTAGAATTCACGAGCTAAAGATTACCTATTTATGATGGACAAAAGGTAACCTTTTGCTACTTTATAATGAAAGAGTGTGGTCCCTAAATGAAGTGCCTATTTGTTTTCTATATATAGAGGCTTCCCATTAGCCTAGAAACATGCATAAATTCATATACTCTCTATCCATAATCTGAGATTACAAGTGTGAAGGCATTAATCATTTAGAAGACTTTGTCTCCCTCCTTATTTCTTCTTCTTCTTCACTATAACATCAAGGATAATGGATTCGTCAGGTATTACGCTTTCGCCTGGTTTCTCTTTTCTCATTCTTATTCAAGACTTGAGTATGCCTCGAATTTAACGGAATAGAAATGTTCCAACAAGTAGCACTAGCAAGAGAAAATGACTTTTCTTGGTGATCCTTTTGAAGGGACAAATTCATTTCAAACAGTTAAAATCCAAATATTTATCACGATTCAAAGTTACAGCATCATATGCTTCTTCAATCACAGAAATTTTCATATTAAATCTTTCGAGGAGAGATCTTAACATTTTGTTAACAAATCTAGCATTAGAAATTGAATCTCCTAATGCATATGACTCATTTGCAATATCCAAAATTGAAAGAATATCTTCCTTACCTTCTCATTGATTTACATACGTATATATACAATCCAAAGTCATACCAATCACTTGGCTTTATTTTAGGCTAATCATCTAATCACTTAGCACTATTCTAGGAACAATATAATTCAAATATCCTATACTAACTATGGACATGATAACAATACAAATATAAAACACTAACAGAATATTAACAAATATTATCTACTATATTCTGACACTCCCCCTCAGTCAAAACGGGAGGGAGACGGACGTTGAGGCTGGACCGAAAATCCTCAAATAGTATCAATGGAAGGCCTTTTGTAAAAATGTCCGCAATTTGGTGTCGGGAAGGAATATGCAACACACGTACATCACCCTTAGAAACTCGTTCACGAACAAAATGGATATCCATCTCGACATGTTTGGTGCGTTGATGTTGAACCGGGTTGCCCGACAAATAGATCGCACTAATATTGTCGCAGTAAACCAAAGTGGCTTTGTGTACCGGACAATGTAGCTCAAGTAATAAATTCCGAAGCCAGCAAGATTCGGAAACTACGTTCGCGACACCCACATGTGCGGCCGCACTCGAACGGGACAGTGTTGCTTGACGTTTGGCGGACCAAGATAACAAATTATCGCCAAGAAAAACACAATATCCTGATGTTGACCGTCGGGTATCAGGACAACCACCCCAATCCGCATCGGTGAACGAACGAAGAGAGTCAAACGAGGACGGGCACAGATGCAAGCCGTGGGAGAGGGTGCCACTAAGGTAGCGAAGGATTCGCTTGAGGGCTGCCATGTGCTCGTGTCGTGGAGAATGCATGAAGAGGCATACTTGTTGTACCGCATACGTAATATCCGGCCTGGTGAAGGTTAGATATTGGAGAGCTCCCGCCAGGCTACGGTACAAGGTCACATCTTCGTAGGGCTTGCTAACATGGGCACTCAACTTGGGCTTTGTATCAACTGGGGTTGGAGAAGGTTTGCAATTGTCCATGCCTGCTCTCTGTAGTATCTCTTTTGCATACTTTTGTTGTGATAAAAACAATCCCTCCTTATGATGTTGGACGGCTATACCCAAAAAATAATGCAATGGACCAAGGTCCTTCATGGCGAACTCCGAACCAAGTAAAGTGATAATAGATTTGCGAAGGGAATCCGAGGATGTTGTCAATATAATATCATCAACGTACAATAATAAATAAGCAACCTCCGTCCCCTTTTTGTAGATAAATAAGGAGTTATCCGATTTACTATGAGTGAAGCCATGAGATGAGACAAAGTCGGCAAACCGCTTATACCAAGCACGTGGTGCTTGCTTGAGTCCATAGAGCGATTTCTTCAACAAGCACACATGGTCAGGATGAGTGCGACTCCGAAAACCGACCGGTTGATGCATATATACGGTTTCTAAAAGCTCCCCATGTAGAAACGCGTTTTTAACATCAAGTTGGTGCATGGACCATTTTTTAGAAAGCGCCAAACTAAGCACAGTACGTATAGTGGCCGGTTTGACCACCGGAGAGAATGTTTCCCCACAATCAATCCCAACTTGTTGAGTTTTACCGTCGCAAACAAGCCGCGCTTTATACCGTTCAAATGAGCCATCCGACCTGTGTTTATGAGTAAAAATCCACATAGAACGAATGATATTAGTTCCAGGTGGACGGGGAACCAACTCCCACGTCCTATTACTAATAAGAGCATCAAATTCATCGTTCATAGCTAATTTCCAATTTGGATCATTCAATGCCGACACGGGATTAAGAGGTATTGGAGACTCAGTAGTACAAGTATGGAGATTAAAAAATTGCTTAGGCTTAAAGATTCCGCGTTGACTACGAGTTACGGGACCGTGATTTGGAACAGAATGAGAAGAAATGGGAATAGTAGCAGAAGATGGAACTTGCTGATCATTAGTGGGAGGTGAATCCTGTGGAGAAAGAGAGGGGGCTGGACTATGGGCCAAATGAAGTGGGCTTGCTGGATCATGTCCAGGTTGTGGAGTTGACGAGGAAAGAAAATGGGCCATTGTATATGGGCTGATTCCGTCATCTAAAAAGGAGTAAGACGGAGGGGAAGGTGTATGTAGAGAAGCAAACGGAAATTGTAGTTCATCAAAAAGGACATGGCGGTTTACAAAGATTTTCCGGGATGACAAATCGTAACACTTAAAACCCCTATGATTTGTAGGGTACCCCAAAAACACACAAGCTGTTGAGCGAGGTTGAAGCTTGTTTATTGTTGTTGATGGGAAGAGAGGGTAACAAAGGCACCCAAACACTTTGAGATGGGAATAAGTGGGGTCTTTGTGATAGAGAATTTTTAGAGGTGATTGATATTCAAGGAGTTTGCTTGGGAGAATATTTAGAAGATAAGTTGCCATTTGTAGAGCATGATGCCAAAAAGACGGAGGTAAAGAAGCATGAGCTAAAAGAGTCCGTACAATATTGTTAATGGAACGAATTTTCCGTTCCGCTTTCCCATTTTGAGAAGAAGTATGGGGACATGAAAGGCGGAACGAGAGACCATTAGTTTTGCAAAACTCCCAAAATTTTCGATTATCAAATTCAGTGCCATTGTCACATTGGATATTTTTAATGTTTCTTTCGAATTGGGTACGAATATATGCTTGAAATGATAGAATAGTAGAATAAACATCCGATTTCTTAGCCAATGGAAAAGTCCAAAGAAAATTGGAATAATCATCTAATAAAAGCATATAATAACGATGTCCCGAAGAACTTATTATAGGTGATGTCCAAAGATCACAATGTAAAATATCAAAAGGCAACAAAGTACTAGAATTTGAATCAGCAAATGGTAATCTAACATGCTTTCCTAAAGAACAAGAATGACAAAGATTAGATACACTAGAAGGACTATAGTGTATCATTTTATTCTTCCTAAGTGTCTCTACCACTGGTGTCCCGGGATGTCCCAATCGTTGATGCCATAAAGAAGGAGAGATAGCAGCAAAAGCAGAAGCTTGTGTTTTATTTGTGGTGACATGGGTGGTAAGAGGATAAAGCTCGCCCCGGCTCTCACATCTCATGAGTCGCCTCCCCGTTTGGAAATCCTTCACAGTAAAACCGAAAGGGTCAAACTCAATAGAAACGGAATTATCTTTTGTGAATTTACGAACGGAGATAAGATTTTTAACAAGACGAGGAGCATGTAAAACATTGTTTAAGACAAAGGGAGGGTGAGGGGACGGAACCGTAGTATTACCAAAACCGTGAATTGGAATAGAATCACCACTACCAACGAGAATGTTACGATTAATGCTCATATTAGAATAGGACGAGAGAATACCTGATTCGGACGTCATGTGGGAGGTAGCACCGGTGTCCATATGCCAAGGTGTAGCCGGTGGGGTGAGGCCAAGAGTATACATTGCTGCTTCTATGTCCGTTGGAGAAGATGCAGTTGATGCAACATGGGCCTGAGCCGGCCTAGGACCAAGAACACCGGACTGATGTTGGGCAGGAGAGTAATTTGGCCTAGCCCAAGGAGCTGGTGCCGTGGGATATGGGCACGGTGGAGGAGGAACCCAAGGCCACTGCCAACCCGATCCCCACTGTGACTGACCGCCTGGTCCCCACGATTGTTGCCATTGCGGAGAGAAGCCAGATTGGGTGGAACCACCACCACGAGAACCAGAATTACCAGCAGCTTGATTGCCCTTACTGCCCCCTTTACCATTGTTTTTGCCACGATCCGAACCAGAACTACCTGAACCAGATCCACCCGAACCAGAACCACCTCGTTTATTCCCAGAATTACGATTGTTGTTGTTGTTCCGCGGATTTCCATTAGGCTGATTTGCTGCCATGGATCGATCCAGTGCAGGAACAGTCTTACCACTTTCCCTTGCCATCATAGCAGATGCCATGGCTGCCTTTTTATTCAGGCCAGCCTCTTCTAATGAGAGCATAGAACGAGCCTGAGTGAAAGTGGGTAATGGATCCTTCTGACGGAGTAAAGTAGCAACACCATTATAGGCTTCTGTGAGGCCCGCCACCATTTGCAAAACCAGACGATCATTCGACACGGGTGCCCCCACATTCTTCATCTGGTCTGCAAGTTGCTTGAGGTGTTGACAGTAAGTGGAGGCATTAGGGAAATCCTCCATAACTGTGCTTGAGAAGTCTTGCTCGAGAGCGACGGCTCGCGAGTTCTTGTTGTCTTGAAAAATGTCGCGAAGACTATTCCACGCATCCATGGCCACACAATCAGGAACTAGAATAGTGTTAAGGAGATCGGTTGAAATAGTGGAGTAAATCCACCCTAGGACGGTGGAATCAAGGAGCTCCCACATTTCAATCTCTTCGTCCGTCTTAGGGACCTTCTCCTTACCTTTCGCAGGAGGGATAATGTGGTGAATGACCAAGTGTGATTTGGAGTGAACTTTGAACAATTCCGCCCAAGTGGCGTATTGAACATTCTCCAATTCAAGGGTCATGGAGATGTGGTTCTTGATGTTGGAAACAGCAAGAGCCGGGTGATAGGAGAAACGGGAAGAAGAAGTCATTATTCAAGGAAGACGATGGGTACAGAGTGTAGGGCGCAGCGGAAATAGGTAGAGGAAAGAAACCCAGGGACTCAAAATACCATGAAAGAATATCTTCCTTACCTTCTCATTGATTTACATACGTATATATACAATCCAAAGTCATACCAATCACTTGGCTTTATTTTAGGCTAATCATCTAATCACTTAGCACTATTCTAGGAACAATATAATTCAAATATCCTATACTAACTATGGACATGATAACAATACAAATATAAAACACTAACAGAATATTAACAAATATTATCTACTATATTCTGACAAAAATCATACCATAATAAGTTTTAATTGTTTCATTTTCATCCGTCCTAAGATTTTTGAATTGATTCATAAAAACCTTTAGTTTTGTTTGCTTTCCACTTTTAGGACCTTCACAATGAAGTTGAAGAATTTTTCGAGCAGTCTTGGAAACATTTTGATTAGGAATGAGTTAGAACATGTGCATATCTACATGATAAGATATGTCACCCTTGGCATTAGCATTGTAATTGGCCACAACAATTTCCTCATTGTTCCATGACTTAGGTTTCAAAATAACGACTTTTTCTTTCTTAGAATCAGAAGGTAGAGAATCAACTTCGACTAAGGGCAATGAGTAACCTTTTATATATGATACTAAACCAAGCCCTTTGATCAATTATGTTAATGTAAATGCACATCTTAGCCTTTCAAATGGAATTTTATGAACCATCTAAATAGGAGGCCTATTGTAACTTGAGTGCTGAAAATCCATGGTGACTACCTTTAAGGACCACCTCTCAGTTGTTTCTAACTGATAAATGCATTTATCAGTTATTTGACAGATAAATGCAAAATAATAATAATAATAATAATAATAATAATAATAATAATAATAATAATAATAATAATAATAATAATAATAATAATAATAATAATAATAATAATAATAATAATAATAATAATAATAATAATAATAGTAATAATAATAACAATAATAATAATAATAATAACAATAATAATAATAATAATAATAATAATAATAATAATAATAATAATAATAATAATAATAATAATAATAATAATAATAATAATAATAATAATACTAGTAGTAGTAGTAATAATAATAATAGTAATAATAATAATAGTAATAATAATAATAATAATAATAATAATAATAATAATAATAATAATAATAATAATAATAATAATAATAATAATAATAATAATAATAATAATAAAGAACTTTTTTGTAATATTCAATAAGTTTTTTGTAATATCTAACTTGTGTGATATTTTTTGTAATATCCATCATTCAATTCGAAAGTAGTTTTTGGTAAATGCCTCTAGTATAAAAGGACAACTACTTTCCTAAGACATACTCCCTCCGTCCCAATATTTAGTTCACCATTTTGGCCCCAATATGCAAATTAAGGGTGGAGAAAATGTTGTGAGTATAATAGTAAAATAGGAGATAGAATGTGTGGATGAAATAGTAAATTTGAAAAGTGTTGTGAGTGTAATAGTGAAATAGGAGAGAGAATGAGTGGAGAAAATAGTAAAGATTCTTTGCCAAAAAAGGAAAGGTGAAGCTTTAAATGGGACACCCAAAATAGCAAAAGGCGAAGTTATTAATGGGACGAAGGAAGTATAACATAAAATGAAGCTAATAAAGATAAATACAATAATATAAAGATATATATACATTAATATCTAAGATGTAGAATTCTTGGGAAGAATGACAAAAATTCCAAGAGATTTTCAATATGGGAGAGAAAATATGTCAAATATTGATTTCTGACATATTTAGCTATTTGTGAGTTATGAAATCAATCACCGATTAATTGTACATATAATTTGATTTGTATAGCGATTTGTTATTAAATAATTTCCAAATGCATTATACATTAATTACGTATAAATACAACATTTCGGCCATGATTTCTTATCATTTCACAATAACAAAAAGATAATATCTCCGACCCAGAATTAACTAGAGACATGATCAGTTCATTCATCAAGCATATACAGATTTTGCTTGTCGTTTTATTTGTCCTCGAAGCCGCTCCTTCCAATGCTAAATTAAGCGTTACTATCACAAATGATTTAGGTCCGGGACCTCCGGGTTTGGGCGTAAAGGTTGAATGTAAGTCGAAGGATGATTATATTGGCTCTTTCGTTGTGCCATATCAGAAATTCATTACTTGGAGCTTTCATGCAAACGTTTTTGGAGGTACGGAATATTACTGCTATTTCTGGTGGCAAGATAAATATACTACCTTTGATGTCTACAAAGAAAATATGTGTATACATTGTACCTGGTATGTGAGGAAGTCTGATATCACTACTAGAAAATGTACTTTGGGTGACCAATCTAAGGTGACCAATAATATTTGGTCACCTAAAACGGCTTTTGGCAACAAAATAATTGATTTGTCACTCAAGATCAATCTTTTGCGACCATTCTTAGGCGACCAATGTATTTGTCGCCTTACGGAGGTTTTTTGCCACTAAGTTCATTTTTTGTCACCTTATGACACATTTTGTAACGAAACTTTTGGTGACCAAAACAAATAGTCACCTCAAATAAAATTTACGTGACTAATACAAGTCTGTCACCTAAAAGAATGTTTTGTGACTATATCTTTGGCGACCAACCTGGACGTCACCTTATTTGTAAACATTTTGCGACAAAAGAAATTTTCGTTACCCAAAAACGTTTTTGGTGACCAAAAAATGGCGACAAAACAATTGGTCACCTTACCTTAACTTTACGTGACCAACAAAGACTTTGTCACCTAAGAATTTGTTAGGTGACTAGATCTTAGGGGACAACCAATGTAGTCACTTTAACCTAAATTGATGTTACCTAACAATGCATTTTATGGTAACTAAACATTTGGTGACCAAAAAAATAGTCACCTAATCAAAGGTGACCATATTTAAGTGACAAATTTTGGTCACCTAAAGTATTGTCAATTTTAATAATAATATTAATAATAACTAGTAATAATACATAATATCAGAAATAATAATGTTATTAATTAATAATAATACTCATTAATTTAATCATTTTAAATTTATTAATAATAATTTAATAATTTGAACTTCTAAGTAATATTAATATACCTAAGTAATAATATATAAAAAGTTATATAAAAAAAAGATAGAAAAAAACAAAACAAATGAAAGTATATAGAAGAAAAGTCAAAAGAGGAACAGACTACCTTATATTTATTTTTTATTTTTTTTATTAATTTTTTATTGACTAGAAAATAATAATTTAGACTTTATTAATTAGTGATTTTTTTTACAAAAAGGTATATAAAAAAAGATAGAAAAAAACTAAACAAATGAAAGTATATAGAAGAAAAGTCAAAAGAGGGACGGACTACCCTATATTTATTTTTTTATTTTTTAAAATTTTTTATTGACTAGAAAATAATATTTTAGACTTTGTTAAATAGTGATTTTTTTTTTTTACAAAAAGATATATAAAAAAAGCTAGAAAAAAACTAAACAAATGAAAGTATATAGAAGAAAAGTCAAAAGAGGGACGGACTATCCTATATTTATTTTATATATTTTTTTTAATTTTTTATTGACTAGAAAATAATATTTTAGACTTTGTTAATTAGTGATTTTTTTTTACAAAAAGGTATATAAAAAAGATAGAAAAAAACTAAACAAATGAAAGTATATAGAAGAAAAGTCAAAAGAGGGACGGACTACCTTATATTTATTTTTTATATTTAAAAAAAATTATTGACTATAAAATAATATTTTAGACTATGTTAATTAGTGATTTTTTTTACAAAAAGGTATATAAAAAAAGATAGAAAAAAACTAAACAAATGATAGTATATAGAAGAAAAGTCAAAAGATGGACGGACTATCCTATACCCTATATATTATACCCTATACCCTATACTCTATACCCTATAGGGTATAGGGTATACCCTATGCCCTATGCCCTATACCCTATACCCTATACCTTATACCCTATACCCTATAGGGTATACCCTATACCTTATACCCTATACCCTACACTATATACCCTATAGGGTATACCCTATATCCTATGCCCTATACCCTATAGGGTATACCCTATACCCTATGCTTTATACCCTATACCCTATACCATATACTCTATACCATATACCCTATATTTTATACCCTATACCCTGTACCCTATAGGATATATCCTATACCTTATACCATATACCCTACACTCTATACCCTGTACCCTACAGGGTATACCCTATACCATATGCCCTATGCCCTATACCCTATACCCTATAGGGTATATCCTATACCCTATGCCCTATACATTATACCCTATACCATATACCCTATAAGGTATACCCTACACCTTATACCCTATACCCTATGCCCTATACCTTATACCTTATACCTTATACCCTATAGGGTATACCCTATACCCTATGTCCTATGCTCTATACCCTATACCTTATACCCTATAGGGTATACCCTATACCCTATTCCCTATAGGGTATATCCTATACCATATACCCTATACCCTATAGGGTATACCCTATACCTTATATCCTATACCCTAAAGGGTATACCCTATACCATATACCCTATATCCTATACCCTATAGGGTATACCCTATACCTTATACCCTATACCCTATAGGTATACCCTATACCCTATGCCATATGCCCTATACCCTATACCCTATATCCTATATCCTATACTCTATACCTTATACCCTATACCCTATACCTTATATCCTATAGGGTATACCCTATACCCTATGCCCTATGCCCTATACCTTATACCCTATACCCTACACTCTATACCCTATATCCTATACCCTGTACCCTATAAGGTATACCCTATATATTATACCCTATACCCTATATACTATAGGGTATAGGGTATACCCTATAGGGTATAGGGTATAAGACATAGGGTATAGGGTATACCCTATAGGGTATAGGAGAAATGATGAAAAATTATTAGGCTTGAAGAGCCATGATTGTCATGTGTTACTGCAACGTTGGGTCCCAGTTGCTCTACGAGGGTTTCTTCCTCATGTAGTATTAGAACCGAGTTTTTATTTGTTTCAAAATTCATAACTTTTTGTATATAACTTTTTGCAAAAAAAGTATGTAGTAAACAAAAGTCTAAAATAGTCTTCTTTATCAAAAAAAATTGAAAAAAAAAAAAGTTAACTTTTTTATTGAACTTAACAGAAACTGTTAAAAAGTTAACTGTTTTTTTCAAAAAACTGTTAAAAAGTTAACTTTTTTATTAAAAAAACTGTTAGAAAATTAACTTTTTTTGTAAGTGTTTTTAATTCTGTTAATTTTTTTTTAAAAAAACCTAATTTGAAAAAAAAAAGTTAAGTTTATTTTTTTCAAAATTCATAACTTTTTTATATAACTTTTTGCAAAAAAATTCAGGACTAACCAACATCTAAAATAGTCTTTTTTATCAAAAAAAAATTAAAATATGTTAATATATAGTATAGAATTTAACAGAAACCGTTAAAAAGTTAACTTTTTTTTCAAAAAACTGTTAAAAAGTTATTCCAAAAAATAATTGGCTCCAAAAAATACTTAGTCCCTAAAAATTGGCTCCAAATAGACTGAAGGAGTTAGAAATTTTGTACCAAAATTCCTTTGAACCCAAATTTCCCTTTTGTTATTTTTTAGTTCCCCCTTTTTTTTCCCTCCATAAAAAGGAATGAAAAGTTAAAATCCCTTCTCAATGTCTACTTTACCAACCAGCCTTTTGAACTTTCTTTTTCATTCCCAATATTTCTTTTTCATTCCCAAACAAATGGCGTACTCTCATCTCCTTCCCCCAAAATCTGTATCGCCTTTTGAACTTTCTTTTTCATTCCATAAATTTCTTTTTCATTCCCAAACACATGGCATACTCTCATCTCCCCCTTCCCCCAAAATATGTATCGCATAAACCCACATAAATACACACACACAGTCCCACTCCAAAAGCTAAATCATACTCTTATTCTAGCAAGCCCGGAATTGTGTTGAAGGAAGAGCAGGCTCTGATCTCGACCATTCCATTTGGTGGCGGTGCTCCAAGGAGGTACTGTAATTTCTGTAATTTATGTAATTGATGGATGAGTTGTATCAATGTTTGGATTTTGTTTTGTTAATTGATGGATGAGTTGTATCAATGTCTGGAACCAAGCCAATCCGCCTAGGATCCGGCCGCAAAGCGCCATAATCCGTCCGCAAAGCGCCTCACCGCCAATGGGCGCGATCGCCCCTGTCATGGCCGCGCGATCGCCCTGAGTTGCTGGAAAAATGGCGCGTTCGCGCCCTTGTTGTGTGCGGTCGCGCGGCTGTTTGTCTTCTCTTCTCTCATCCACTCTTTCAGTTGGTTTGTGGTTCTCTTTAATCATGCTATTTGTTTATTTTTGAAACATTTGAAGATCTTTTATCTTGCTTTCTTCATTATTACTTTAATTCTTCATATTTTCTCAAGCAATTAGGATGGTTGTATCTTTGTGGAGATTGAATGGATCACTGAATCATAGAACGAGGGTTCGCTTTTTTATCCTCATACTTGTCAAAAAAAAATAAAATAATGTGCAACCCAGTTGAAACAAATCTAACAGGGCATACTAAACATTAGTTAAACTTAAGAAAGTTGTTTAGCTTTCTCAATCCTTGCTGATCAGCTACACAAAACTACTATTATTTCGCTTGATTACGACTCCTAATTTTGACCAGACATTGTCTGTTCTTTATTAGCTCTACCCATGTCTCTAGTCCTGCATCTCACATGTTATTTTCTGGTTTCGTTCCAAGTTATTAAGAGTAAATTTGAAAAAAAAAAATGTCCATTTTCATTTTGGGACAGAGGCAGCATTTTGTAAGCTAGCGCTGGATTTCAACTTCCCATAACTAATGAACAATAGTAAGAAAATGTTATAAGCAAGATTCTTTGAATTATACTTGGCATTTAAATGGTAGTCTAGAAGTGTTTGGTTTTTTTACTAGCATGTTTTCTTTACATTTAAATGCTTATTTGTTTTTCACAATTTAGATGGCGTTTCGTCGCATGATCTCGATGTGTAGATCCTCCCAGCAAGCCCCCTCATCCAGTGCGGGTCTTATGCCACACACTCATTCGACAACAAGGTCCGTTCCCTCACCTCCAATTGCATCACCTTCGGTTCTCTCACCTCTAGTGATGTCTCCTTCGGTTGTCTCACCTCAAAATGCTTCATCAATTGTCTCCTTCAACATCACAAGCATCAATGCATTCAACCAATGAAGGAGCTAAAAGAAGAATTGGGAAGTTCACGGGTAGAAGTTAAAGAGTTGAAAAAAAAACTAACATCTCAATCAACCATGTTTAATCGACTTCTTTCACCGACACTCATTCGGATTCTATCTCGACTTAATTTAGTTTTATGTAATTATATGTTAATTTGGATGATAGTATTTTATTTTGAACATTAATTTATGTTAGTTTGCATTTTTAACAAGTTGTATAATATAATTCTATCATAATTTTCATTTATGGCTTAATTGATAAATTTCTGTAATTATTGAAATTGCATAATATTTTAATTTTATTTGAAAGTTTTACAATATTGAAAATATTAAAAAACATTAAAAAATATACATTGGGCAACCAACTTTTAGTCACTTAAAATATAATTATAGGTGATCAACATATATATAGTAACCTTATGTATACTTGGGGCAACAACATTTTAGTCACCTAAAACAATGTTTTAGATGACAAAATATTTTGGTAACCTTATATATACTTGAAGTGACTACATCTTAGTCTCCTAAAATATTTTTAGGTGACCAACCAATATTTAGTTACCTAAGAATAATATTTAGGTGACCAAATTAGTGGTTGCCAAAGAAAAATATAGAGGTGACCATGCTTGGACACCCTAAAGTAGTCACCTAAGGTTGAAGTGACCAAGTAATATTTGTTGTCAATAATCTTTGTCGACAAATAATTGGTCACTCAGAATTGGTCACCTTAGGTATCTTAGGTGACCATCCTTAAAATTGGTGACCAAAACCCTAAGGCTTCGGGCTTTGCGTGACAATTCTTTGGTGACCAATTTTTGTTACTTTAGGTTTGTAATGACTAAAACATGAATTAGGCGACCATTTTTTTTTTGTCACCCAAAGACTTATTTCTACTAGTGTATATGTTTACTTAATCAGGCTTATCCTTATGAGAACATTTGTCATAGATGGTAGAATAAAAAAATAATACCTTCTCCGTTCTAAATGAATGTCCATTTTTTTTTCTTTTCTTGAAATATTAATCAAGAGCGAATTTGTTATTTTTTTTATATATTTGTTTCGGGACGAAGGGAGTACAATTAATTAATGATAAATACTGACGAAAATATTGTCAGTACGTCGCAAGCTTTCCGTCGGAAAAGGTGTTCCTGCCAAGATTTGAACTCCCCACACTGAGGTTGCAAGCCCAGCAGTGCTGCTTCCTTAACTGCACGAATGTGCCCCGGGAGACTCCTAAGGACCCTGAAACCCAAGATAGAAATTAAACCACATAGATTCCCTTGAAAAGAATCGAACCGGTGACCTCCCCTATGGAAGGCCACCATTATACCACTGGGCCAAGGCCCATTAGGTTAATCAGGCATATTCTTATGAGAACATTTGTCATAGATGGTAGAATTAAAAATTAATACTCTCTCCGTTCTAAATGAATGTCCAATTTTTTTTTATTTTCTTGAAATATTAATCAAGAGCGAATTTGTTATTTTTTTTTTTTATATATTAGTTTCGGGACGAAGGGAGTACAATTAATTAATGATAATGGCAATGTTATAGTTAAAAGGTCTTAAGAATAATTTGTAAGATTTGAAGAACAAAGCAAATAAAAATCAATTTAAAGTTTAAACTCTTTTTGCGCCTTGGCTGTCTTCATGATCAAGCTGACTCAAAGATTTTGTTGCTTTTTTTTTTTTTCTTTTAGTAAATGTTTGTTTTCTATTTATTTATGTGTTTCAAGTGTCTCATAATTTTGCTAGATTCAACAATTTTATACTAGGTAATTAAAAAACTATGGTGTATCCCTTTTTGTCTAAAGATAGTCTCATATTGATTACGGTCAATACAGTTTAAATTTGTTCAAACATACATATCAATTTAATAATTTTAATAAAATTTAAAATTTATTATTGACAGTATTCTTTATTATTTTTTCAATAACAATTTTGAAATTAATTGAGATAATTGGACTTTTATTAATTTTTAGTTGAAATTCAATCAAGTTATAACTTTGACCATGAAATGAAAGTCTAAGTAAAACAATTGCTACGAGATAGAGGGAGTAATAGTGTAATATTGACTTTATTTCAACCAAATTTAGATAGTAACATATAATTTGTAACCTAAAAATGAAAGATATCAAGATTGGAATAAACCAAATATCCGGCCATCACAATTATCTCGGGAATCTCTCTCATTATTGATGAGATCATACCACATCTTCTGCCCTTTGATTAGGATGGTTGACCTCATCACATATCTTGTTATTTTTATAATTATTCTTTTCATGTATAACTGATAGGTTACATGTATATACACATCATAATTGTACAGGTTTTATCATTTCTTCATATTACTTCACAATTTATTAAAAAATAATACGATTGATCCCTCATAATAAAATCATGATTTATCCAGTTATTGTTGATAGTAATCTCTTCGTTCTACTAAAATTTTGATCAATTTAAGTTATTTTAACAAAATTTTATGATTATAGTATTTTTAATAGTTTATCACTTATAAATTGGGAATTTCATTGAAATTAATATTTTCATGATTTTTTTTTGTTGATTATTGTTCAATCAAGTTAGAAAAATAAACTTAAAGTGTGAATATATTCCCCATACACTGAAAGAATATACTAATTTGATTTTATTTAAGCTAAAATTAGATTGTCTTCATAATTTTTAAGAAAGGTGATATACACACCCACTAAATTAGTTAGTATGCCCACACTAGTAAAATTACCCACGACTTTTTTCGATTGTAACCATTCTTCTTTCCCCAAATCTTGACATGTCCAAATAGAACCGAGAATCGACGGAATTGGCGGGTAGAACAGGAATCGGGAACCGGCGAGAATTGGGAACCGCCGGAATCGGGAACCGAATGTAATCGGGAACCGGATTGAAACGGTTCGAATACGAATCCACCATATTGGAAACCGAGGAACCGGCGGTTTCGGAACCGAAAACCGGAACCGGGAAGCGATTGATCAAGGTAAGTTAAATGTAATATTTAGTATTTGTACTTGTAGTATAGTGTTGTTTTATTTAACTTAGACTAGAATTTAGATATATGTTGTAATATAGACTATAGAGGTATAGGATTCTTTTGTCTACCCATGAATTATAAAAGGGAAAGACTTGGTTGTCCCCCTCATTGTAATATTTTCAATTATATTAATAAAATTATAAGGGTGCCGCCCCTTTTTTTTCCTAAAAATATTGTTTGAATTTTTATTCTATCTTTAATAATATACTAACCAAATTTTGTCACTTCTCATTCTTTCCAAAAACATACTCCCCAAGTGAAAAAAAAAAAAAAAAGATTAGTTAGCGTCTTTACTATCTTAAGAGGTATGGATTTAAAAAAAAAGTTAGATGGTGATGGAACCGGTGGAACCGTTGGAACCGGAACCGGCGGATAGAATCGAGAACCGGGAACCGGATTAATATGGTTCGAATACGGTTCCGGCTATTTGGGAACCGGAAACCGGTGGTTTCGAAATCGAGAACCGGAACCGGAACCGTTTGAACATGTCTACCCAAACCCTTATAATCCTCTTCACCGACCACGACAAACCACCACCACCACTACCACTAGTGAGAAGAATAAGATTCAAGGTCATGAGAAGAACAGGTCGGCAAAAGAGAAGACTAAATCAAAGACTTTACTTCTAATATGCCAAAGAGCTCTCACTACTATACAAACTGGTCGATTAACGACGGAAAATTCTATCGTTAATTTCAAAAATCCGTCGTTAAAAATCAATTACCGACCCTTCCGCCGGTAATTTTTAGTTGGTAAAAACGACGAAAATTTATGTCAGTAATACCGACGGAAATACCGTCGGTACATCGCAAGCTTTCCATCGAAAAAGGTGGCCTACCGGTCGATTAGCAGAGATCTCGCCGGCGTTTATCAACGGATTATTCCGTCGGTAAAGTCATGAATTTCTTTGAACAAAATGTATTTATATATTGTTAACTAGATCCATAACCACCCTGACTACAACCACACCACTATCGTCACCACCACTTGGCGAACTAGTACCACGACCATCATTCAAATCGAAAACCGACCGATAAGGTGGAGGCATGTTGCTAGTAGGTTGTTATTGCTGCATATTAATGATTTTCATTAATTGTTGAATCCGCTCCTCAACCTGTTCAAATACCAACATAAGAAACCACCTGAATCATATTAATAGTTCTAAATCTATTCACAACATAGACACAAATTACTTCCTTATGAGAGTGACAAAAACAGTATGCTGGGATGCATACCATTTTAGGTTGTCCCAAAAGAAGATTTTTTGGTGGCCAATCGAAGCACTAACCCGCATAATGGCACGATCATGGTAAGCCCGGCATGACTCAAAATCTCAACTTTCATGGCAACGGGTCAACTCTCGCTCTTACCATTCTAAATCAGCATCTATTCCACTAGCATGTCTGTGAGAATCACATGTTCAAATTGAACACATAATGATTCTTAATTTTGTATAGTTAAATATGAAGGGATGGTCACTTAAACTTTGAGCAGATCACTAAATTCATTCACTCACTGATGCAACTAAAACTCTAAGAGCAATAACTAAACAAAATACAGGCTGAGAAGCAGTTAAGCAGCGACTCAATAGACTACCAAAAGTAACCAAGTGCATTCTATATCCGTTATTCAACAAAAATATTTATAAAATAAGCTTATTTTTATTATTTATATGCACATTTTCAATAAAAAGTTCTATAAAATAAGGTTAACCTTATTATTGATGAAATAGCATACCCCCTAACCGTTCCGCGACTGCGCCAGTAATAATACCGCCAGTCATATACTATGTTACAATATAGTAAGAGTATAGCCCTAGCTTACTTGTGATAAGGATGTTTTCTTCTCAAAGGTTGCATTGTTAACAATTAGTGCTTCAGCTATTTCATCTCCACTTGCTCCTTGTCTAAATTAAAGAATTAAAATTTAAAATAGCCATAAGAATGAGGATCACACAGCAACGTAACTTTCTGAGGATTTTTCTTTTCAAGACTATCAGAATAGTTATCAAACCCCAAGTAAATGAAAAAATAAATGAAAACTTCAGTATTCAAATGAGAATATTTTATTATTTTACCTAAATGAGTCTTACCAAATCCAAATTAGTGTTTCTTATAAACTTATGAAAATCCAAATCCAAGATGCAAACATCAAGAACAGGTAAATTCAAAGGACAAAATGATTTACCAAGATAGACCGCGAGTTGAGCTGTGTTTGCTTTCTCCGACCCTTGATCTGTACCACGCTCCACTTGTTTCGTGCTACTGAGTATGAGTTGGTCTCCATTGCCAAGATAGATTGCATCGTCATCTCTACCGTCTCCAAATTATATTATACTAATATTTTGTGAAAACCTATGCCCTGCAAGTTGGAATTATTCATAATCAAAGGTAATTTCAATCAATAACTTCAAGAATTTGTCTTTATAAGAGTCCAACAGGACATGTAACGCAGCTGGGATTGTGTTTCCTTCTTTGATGTTTCCTTTTTCCTTTGGGTTTCTTATTTCCTTATTTGATGTTTCCTTTTTCCTTTGAGTTTCTTATTTCCTTATTTGATGTTTCCTTTTTCCTTTGGGTTTCTTATTTCCTTATTTGATGTTTCCTTTTGACTACAACTCTTTTGTAATCTCATATAAATCCTTCCTCCATGTGAGAAGAATAACAAGAGAAATTATTATCCCAATTTAAATTTCTACATGGTATCAGAGTTAGCATACACAAGCTTTTGATAGATGGCGGAACAAGCACCACCGGCCGGTGGTGGTGATGGAAGACCTCCTCCGATTTTGAAGATTGAATACAACTCTCCTTTCTACCTAGGTCCCCAAGATCGACCTGGTGATTTCATAACTCCTACTCGCTTCCGTGGTGATAACTATGATGATTGGGCTGGCGATATACAGACCGCTCTTGAGGCTAGACGCAAATTCGGCTTCTTGGATGGATCTATTCCATCCGCCGTTTCTCCTTGCACCGAGTTAGATTGGAATACTATTCATGCTATGTTGGTATCATGGCTCATGAACACTATTGATCCCGAGGTTAAGAGCACGCTGCCCAAGTATAGGGATGCTAGGCGTTTGTGGGATTCTCTCAAATCTCGATATGCGTTGGTGGATGGACCTCGCATTAAACAACCGAAGATGTCAATAGCACGATGTGAGCAGACCAAGACCATGCACATTCTTTGTGTATTTCGGTAAGTTGACTGGATTATGGGAATCTCTCGCACAATTACGAGCCGCTTATAGATTGTTCTTGCTGCGACAAGCTGCACGGCCCGGACAGAAGCACGCGGCACGAAGGGAGACCGGCAAGCTTCATGAATTTCTTATGGGTTTAAATTACGAATACTATGCCTCTCTTCGTACTAACCTCTTGTCTCGGGATCCTTTGCCCACTCTTGATCGAGCTTACCAATTGATAGCACGGGTGAACGAGTGCGACTTGCTAAACCAATTCTTGATGAACCTCCGGATGCAGCTTGGCTTTTCCCTCAAAACCGGTGGTCCTCGTGGTCGTGACAAGCCCGATAAATCCCACCTTACATGTTCACACCGTCGGAAAAAGGGCCATGATGTCTCTTCTTGCTTTGAGCTTGTCGGTTATCCAGAATGGTGGGGAGACGGTAGCAAAACAAGTGCTCGTGGTGGCGGTCGTCCTCAACAAGGTCGAGGGAGAGGAGTTGCGCGGACCAACTCGGTTGCCCAAGTTGGTGCCGCCCAAGTCGGCATGGGCTGCCGGATCCGCCCAAGCCGGTTCTTCATCCTTGTTTCTTGCAGAACAATGGAATGCTTTGGCCGGCCTAGTTGGTAACACTCGTATTCCGGATAATCGCCTTCATGGTACGCTCCGAGACATCTTCTTGGATCATTGATACGGGAGCATCCAATCATGTGACCGGCAACGCTGCTTGTCTCTTTGATTCATACTCTATACCAGCTTGCCCCGTCAAGCTTCCTAACGGCACCTCCGTGTTTGCACATATTGAGGGTTACGTTCGCTGACAGTACACCCTTGTTCTTCATCATGTTCTTTATATACCAAATTTAAACTGCAGTCTTCTCTCTCGTTTCTCAATTATCGATGATGTTCATTGCCTTGTCCATTTTAATGCTTCTATGTGTGCTATACAGGACCAGTCGAGGAACCTGATTGGAACGGGTGTTAGGCGGGATGGACTATACTACTTCGGAGGCGCACCTTCTGCTTGTCACGTTTCTGTCAACAATGCATCTGCTTTGCTCGAGTTGTGGCATAATCGTATGGGGCATCCTTCCGAAAAAGTAGTAAAACTTCTTCCTCCGGTCTCTCATTTGTCGGGTAGTCTTCATCAACCTTGCGACGTTTGTTTTCGTGCTAAACATTCTAGAGATAGCTTTCCTATTAGTGAGTATAAATCTACTAGAGTTTTTGAGAAAGTTCATCGTGACTTGTGGGGTCCTTACACCCATGTTTCCTCTTGTGGTGCCCGTTATTTTTTGACTTTGGTAGATGATTATTCACGTCTTTGTTTGGATTTATTTACTAGTTGATAAAACGGAAGTTTTTCGCATGTTTATGGCCTTTGTTGCAATGGTGGATCGACAGTTTTCTCAAAAAATCAAAATTGTTCAATCGATAATGGCACCGAGTTTAACTCCTGTTTGATTATTTTCTTTCCACCGGCATTCTTTTTCAAACATCATGTGTTGGCACCCTCAACAAAATGGGCGTGTCGAACGTAAACACCGTCATATTTTGAACATAGCTAGAGCCTTGAGGTTTCGTGCTCACCTTCCCATTTACTTTTGGGGCGAAGCGGTCCTTACCGCTGCTCATTTGATTAATCGAACCCATTCCCCATTGTTGGATAACAAAACTCCCTACGATATCTTGTTTGGCAAAAACCCCTTTTATGATTCTCTTCGAGTTTTTGGTTCGATGTGTTATGCTCATAATCGGGCTAGGGGTGACAAATTTGCTAGTCGCAGTCGTAAATGCATCTTCGTGGGGTATCCTCTTGGTAAAAAGGGGTGGAAGCTGTTTGATCTTGAGACCAAGAAATTTTTCGTCTCTCGTGATGTCAAGTTCTTTGAGACTGTGTTTCCATACGGCGATTCTACTCTCGTTCCTCATATCCAGGATTACGTTGATGTTCTTGCTTGAGGAAGAAGCTTTTGGTCACATTGATTTTCCTATTGAAGAAGACTCCGCTGCTCCTTCTGTTGTTCAGACTGCAGCCGAGCCCGCTCCTCTATCCGATGTACAGGAAGAGGTTGCTCCGGCTCCCATTGATCCGGCTCCCATTGATCCGGCTCCTCCGGCTCCCACTGCTCCCTCTGCATCAACGTCAGTCTCTTCTGATGACTCTGGATCCGATCTTTTAGGGAGGGGTATGAGACAGAAATTGCCTTCTGTTCGTCTTCGCGATTTTGTGGCCCTTACTACATCTTCTAGTCCATCTCCCGCCTCTCCGTCTTCAATCAGTTCCTCAGGTACTCCCTATCCTATAGCTCACTATATAAACTGTGATCGGTTTTCTGCGAAATATCGTATCTTTCTTGCAGCTCTTACAGTGGCTAAAGAGCCGACTTCCTTTCGTGAAGCCATGGCTCATGATGGCTGGAAACAATCAATGCAAGAGGAAATTCGTGCCTTGGAGGATAATGGCACATGGTCCATGGTGTCTCTGCCTCCTGGCAAACGGGCTCTAGGATGTCAATGGGTCTATAAGATCAAGTACAATTCGACGGAGCAGTTGACCGGCTGAAATCTCGGCTAGTTGTTCTTGGCAATCATCAGAAAGAAGGCATCGACTACACGAAACTTTTGCTCTGTGGCTAAAATGGTCACCGTTCGGGCTTTCCTTGCTATTGCTGCTTCCAAGAATTGGGAGCTTCATCAGATGGACGTTCACAATGCCTTCTTGCATGGCGACTTAGCAGAAGAAGTTTATATGAAACCCCCTCCGGGCTTTGCGGCACCGAACACCAACACGGTTTGTCGTCTTCATAAGTCCCTATATGGTCCGAAGCAAGCCCTCGTTGTTGGTTCGCCAAGTTGTTGACTTCCTTGAAGACTTATGGCTTCCTCCGGTCCTACTCGACTACTCTCTGTTTACCTTCACCAAAGGTGCCATCCAGATAAATGTGCTTGTGTATGTTGGCGATCTCATCATAGCCGGGAACGATTCCGCTGCCTTGCTATCCTTCAAAAAGTACTGTGTGAGTGCTTCAAAATGAAGGATCTCGGGTCTCGAAATACTTTCTTGGCATTGAGGTTGCTCGCAATCCCGATGGCCTTTGTTTACGTGCCAACGAAAGTATACATTGGATATTATTTCGAGGCCGGTTTACTAGGTTCGAAGCCCTCTAGCTTCCCCATTGAACCTAACCATAAGCTTGGTGTTGCTACCGGTGCTATCTTGGAAGATCCGGAACGCTATCGACGCCTAGTTGGGTGACTCATTTACTTAGGCGTAACTCGGCCGGATCTTGCATATTCGGTCCACATCCTTTCTCGGTTCATGAATGAACCTCGTTCCGAGCATTGGGAGGCTGCTCTACGGGTGGTTCGATATCTCAAAGGCACGCCGGGGCAAGGCATTCTTTGCGCACCGACGGCGATCTCACTCTTCAAGGATGGTGTGACTCTGACCGGGCCGCATGCCCCATTTCTCGTCGTTCTCTTACCGGGTGGCTCGCTTTTCTCGGGCATTCTCCCATATCTTGGAAGACTAAGAAACAACCTCTCGTTTCTCGTTCTTCCGGCGAGGTGAATACCGCGCCATGGCGGCTCTTACATGCGAGCTTAAATGGTGAAGTGGTTTATTGTTGAGCATGGGTGTCCATCATCCCAAGGCTATTCCCATTTTCTGTGACAGTGAATCGGCTCTTCACATTGCCAAGAATCCTGTTTATCATGAGCGCACCAAGCATATTGAGGTAGATTGTCATTTTGTCCGTGACGCTATCTCCAATGGTCTTATTGCCCCTTCTTATGTTCCAACGAAGACTCAGTTAGCTGACATATTTACTAAAGCTCTCGGGAAGCAACAGTTTGATGTTTTACTTAGCAAGTTGGGCATTCTTGATCCTCACGCTCCAACTTGAGGGAGGGTGTAACGCAGCTGGGATTGTGTTTCCTTCTTTGATGTTTCCTTTTTCCTTTGGGTTTCTTATTTCCTTATTTGATGTTTCCTTTTTCCTTTGGGTTTCTTATTTCCTTATTTGATGTTTTCTTTTTCCTTTGGGTTTCTTATTTCCTTATTTAATGTTTCCTTTTGACTACAACTCTTTTGTAATCTCATATAAATCCTTCCTCCATGTGAGAAGAATAACAAGAGAAATTATTATCCCAATTTAAATTTTTACAGGACACAATTCACATAATCTAATCAAGTAGAACAGTTAAAATTAAAAGTATAATTTCAAATATCCATGTAAAATCAGGGGAAAATATTCTTGAAAATGAATCACAACAAACTAAAGCTGCAATTACAAGTCAATAAAAGAGAAAAAACTGAAGTTGATACCACTGCAAGTAAAACTACAATATAATACCCAGTACTGACAAACGAGAAACCTCCATTTAATCAATAAGAAATCTAATTAACATATAACATGGATACACAAACCTCAATTATCACATAAACCCACATTAAATTACAGAGATACAAGAACAACAACAACAACAACAACAAAGCCTTAGTCCCAAAAGAATTTGGGGTCGGCTAACATGAATCCTCATATGTTAAAAAAAAAAAAAAAAATTAAAATAAATTAAAAAAATAAATAAAAAAAATAATAAAAAATAAAAATAAATAAAAAATAATAATAAAAAAAATAAAAAAATAAAAAAAATAAAAAAATCAACCCCCCACATGGATTTTTGCCCTCCACTCCGACCTCTTCAACACCATAGTTTCATCCACTCCAAGTAAATTCATATCATTTTCAATTACTCTAATCCAAGTTTGTTTGTGTCTTCCCCTACCCCTCGCCATTTTATCATTTCTCCACTGTTCCGGCCTCCTAATCGGTGCATCACTCGGTCTCCTTCTCACATGTCCAAACCACCGTAGACGATTTTCCCTCATTTTATCCTCAATGGGCGCAACTCCTACTTTACCTCTGATCACCTCATTCCCCAACCGATCCTTTCTTGTATGACCGCACATCCATCGAAGCATACGCATCTCCGCCACATTCATCTTATGCACGTGACACTGTTTCACGGCCCCAGACATTCGGTCTTGAGTAAAGCAATCTTAGGCCTAATTGCCGTGCGGCAGAATTTTCCCTTTAATCTATTTGGCATGCCGCGATCACATAAAAACCCTGTAGCACTCTTCCACTTCAACCAACCTGCTTTAATACTATGAGCCACATCTCCATCTAATTCTCCATCCTTTTGGATAATGGATCCAAGATAACGAAAAAACTCAGAAGCTTGGATAATATTTCCATCAAATGTGACCGCCCCTGCCTCCCTACTTCCAACTCTGCTAAACTTACACTCCAAATATTCAGTCTTGCTTCTGCTTAATCGAAAACCTCGAGATTCCAAAGTGTGTCTCCACAACTCCAATTTACTTTCAACACCCTCTCTTGTCTCATCAATCAGCACAATATCATCTGCGAACAGCATACACTTTAGTATATCATCTTGGACTGACCTCGTCAATTCGTCCATTATCAAAGCAAAAAGAAAGGGGCTAAGTGCGGAACCTTGATGCACTCCAATCTTTATAGGAAACTCTTCAGTCTTTCCAACACTAGTCTGTACACAAGTACTAACTCCATTATACATGTCCTTGATAATATCAATATATTTCTTTGAAACACCCTTCTTTGCTAATGCCCACCAAAGTACCTCTCTTGGCACTTTATCATATGCCTTCTCCAAATCAATGAAAACCATATGCAAATCTTTCTTTTGATCTCGATATTTCTCCATGGTTTGTCTCATAAGATATATTGCCTCCATAGTCGATCTTCCTGGCATAAATCCAAATTGGTTATCCGAAATATCCACAAATATTCTCATCCTTTGTGCAATCACTCTTTCCCAAAGTTTCATAGTATGGCTCATTAGTTTGATTCCCCGATAGTTGGCACAATCTTGGACATCACCTTTATTCTTATACAAAGAGATCAGAGTACTCTTCCGCCACTCCAATGGCATTGTGTTAACTCTCCATATCTTGTTAAATAGCGTTGTTAACCAATTTACTCCCCTCTCCCCGAAACATCTCCAAACCTCAATTGGTATACCATCCGGTCCAACGGCTTTCTTAAATCTCATCTTTTTCATTGCCATTTCCACTTCACTCTTTCGAATTCTCCGCATAAAATCTCGATTAACCATACTCGAAGAGATATTTAAATCTCCAACATCCTGCTCTTGACCGCCATTGAATAAGTTATCAAAGTACGAACTCCATCTATCTTTTATCTCTTTATCCCCGACTAAAAATCTTTGGTCTACATCCTTCACACATTTAACCGTCCCAATATCTCGTGTCCTCTTATCCCTCATACGAGCGAGTCTGTAGATGTCCTTTTCCCCTTCTTTTGTATCCAACTTATCATAAAGTTTCTGATTCACCTTTGCTCTTGCGTCTCTTACTGCTTTCTTAGCATCTCTTCTAGCTTCCTTATACTTCTCATAGTTCTCGTCGCTCCTACATTTCCCCAATAATTTGTAGCATTCTCGCTTGCCCTTTATTGCTTGTTTTACTTCCTCGTTCCACCATGATGTGTCCTTACTTGGTAGCCCATTTCCTCTAGATTCTCCAAGGACTTCTTTCGCCACCTTCTTTATGGTATGTACCATCTTAGTCCAAGTCGAATCTATATCCATATCCTCCATATTATCCGCCCAAATACCGGTGTTGACCATCTTAGCTACAAATTTCGGTTGATTTTCCCCTTGGAGTCTCAACCACTTGATTCTAGGGTCTACCTGTGATTTTCTCTTCCTCGAAATTCTCTTACTTCGAAAATCAAGTACCACCAGTCTATGTTGAGTTGCTGTGCTCTCACCCGGAACAACCTTGCAATCTGTATAACTCTTTCTACAAGTATTTCTCACTAAGAAGAAGTCAATCTGACTCGCATTACCTCCACTCCTATAGGACACCAAGTGAGATTCTCTTTTCTTGAACCAAGTGTTCATTATACTCAAGTCATATGCCAACGCAAAGTCCAGGATACTATTTCCTGCTTCATTCCTCTCTCCAAAACCAAAACCTCCATGTATGCTCTCAAAGCCATATCGACTAGACCCCACATGTCCGTTCAGATCACCACCAATCACTAATTTCTCACCACTAGGTACTCGTTGCACTACCTCCTCCAAATCTTCCCAGAACACTTGTTTAATAGATGCATCCAACCTTACTTATGGTGCATAGGCGGAAATAATAGTTATAATCTCATCACGTATCACCAGTTTAATGCCTATAATTCGATCACTCTTCCTGTACACTTCCACCACATCATTAATATACTCCTTATCAATAATGATACCCACTCCATTTCTACCCTTATCCTTTCCTGAGTACCAAAGCTTAAAACCCCAAGGCGATATTTCTTTTGTTTTTTCTCCAACCCACTTAGTTTCCTGTAAACACATTATGTGAATCTTCCTCCTCCTCATAACTTCCACCACCTCTGCTGATCTCCCTGTCAATGATCCAATGTTTCAAGTTCCAAAGCGCATCCCACTACCCTTACACCTACCATGGACTAGCTTCTTTACCCGCACTCGTCCGCAATGCGGGAACCCTTGCATATTTGACACCACCCCCATGCGAAGAGATGGCGCGTCGCTTCCGGGCGACGACCTAGCAACCTTTGCATACTTATCACTACACCCAGGTCTTTGAAGTGTAGCGCACCCTTGCATATTTGACACCACTCCCGGGCGAAGAGATGGTGCGTCGCTTCCGGGCGACGACCTAGCAACCTTTGCATACTTATCACTACACCCAGGTCTTTGAAGTGTAGCGCGTCGCTGCTGAAGAAACGCCCCAACGATATTCATAATCCGATTCATGTCAAGTTAATGTGACAAAATTTTTACGCTGGCTGTCACATGCCTACCGCAATCCTCGCCCTTTATCCTGACTTGGGACAGGCAAAGATAAATCCTTGGTGGATTTATTAAATTACAGAGATAAAGGTTGAAAAACTCAAGAAAAAGTCGAAATAAGCCGGCAAAAATAAGAAGATAAAGAAGAAAGAGTTGCAGTTGACGCATACCAAAGAAGAACGAGAAACTGAAATATGTTCCAAAATCCAGCTGCTCAAAGAGAGAAACCCAATTTGCTAGGAGCCATGTGTGTACAATTTGAGAGAGAGAAAGAGAGCAATAGTGGTGATGGGGGAGCTATTATTGTATTGCTCAATGACATGAAAAGTGCATCTGGTAGAGTACGTATGTAAAAAATTAGGATGAAATCAGTAAAATGAGCAGTTCTACACAGTTTTCAGAAAGTTGTGCTTGAATTTTGTATACAAATTAAGTCATAAGCTACATATACCACCGCAGTAACTTCAGTAACGCACACGCACACCGACACATTTCTGGATACTCTAAATCACTGAATTACCATTTCAATTTGAAAACTAAAAAAGAACACATAAATTTGTATACACATTTCAGGTACAGATCTCTTGAGATATTCATACTATAATGTTGGGTGTAGTAACAACCCTAGTTAATAGAGTAGAAGGGGAAGATGAACATAGCTTGGCTAAGAAATATACAAATGGAAAGAGAGAATTACTGATGTCGAAAGAAGCCTTAAAGATTGATACCGAACGGAATGAACCTGAAACAATGGGTTACAAACCCTAGATAAAGAAAGTCTCAGCTTTTCCTTTATTCTCCATTAATTCAATAATCAAAAACTCTGATTTTCGGATTTAACCAATGACCCTATTTTATATGACTCCTACGACTTGGAAAACAAATCAAAACCTACTAAAATTACCCCTAAGCTATATGGTAACATAATATGACTCAAAAATAACAAGATATCTCCTAAATCTATTCTTACACCAAAATACTACCTATCTAATAATAATTTCGAAAATACAAAGAAAATAATAAAAGATAAGTAAATAATTATTAAAACCCTAAAGCCATCAAAACACTTAAAGCCCAATGAAGTACTCTGCCTAGCGCCCGTTTCTGAAGCTGCCTTCTGCCTTGTCTCTACCTGTATCATTCTTCCCTTCTTAGAAAAAATTCGACCTCGAATTTGGATTGTTGCTTTTGGAAATACGTCTCGAAATTTATCCTTCAACGGTCGACGAACTCTATACTTACGATTGCTTTTCACTAAATCCACCCAATCCGCCCAAAAATATGTAACACAACCTTCAAATAACAATTTCATGACAGTTTGATGACAAATCTGACCGAAGAACAACCAATCGAAAGGATCTTCGTACGGATAAAAACACTTAACGAACCCAAAATTCCTCGACAATTCATCTGACGAAAATTTTGAACAAGGTGTTTTTCGATCAACCGAGTATGAACTTTTCAATTGACAAATATCACAGTCACACATGTCAAAAATCGGAGGTTTTGACCAATAAAAAAACTGATCAAAATTGTCTAATAAAACAAAGGGTGATGATGGATCATCAAAAACCCTTTCAATAGTAACGATAGATAATGGGACGCGAAATACATCCAGATATACCATACCTTCAATCCCCGGACTCTCGATTTCTGCATCGATATCCTTTAAAGAATTTGCCACGTTTCTGGACCCAATTTCTTGACCCCGATTGAAGGGAGTGACCCCTTCCTGAAACTTCATGTCCTCGGATAATAAATCTGAATCTGAACCCATCGGTGGATGCTCAACACGCGCCAGAAAGTTCTGGAGTTGTTGAATCTGCTTTCGCACTTCGTCTACCTCAATATCACGTATGCCACGTTTGCGATGATGAACGTCTTGACTGGAATCCGCTCCACGATTTCTTCCACGAACATCTTTTCCGCCACGAACACTACGCCCTCGTTCGGCCATCAATATCGATACCCTCGTCCACGAATCTGATACCAAAAGATGTCGAAAAGAAGCCTTGAGATTGATACCGAATGGAATGAACCAGAAACAATGGGTTACAAACCCTAGATAAAGAAAGTCTCAGCTTTTCCTTTATTCTCTATTAATTCAATAATCAAAAACTCTGATTTTCGATTTAACCAATGACCCTATTTTATATGACTCCTACGACTTGAAAAACAAATCAAAACCTACTAAAATTACCCCTAAGCTATATGGTAACATAATATGACTCAAAAATAACAAGATATCTCCTAAATTTATTCTAACACCAAAATACTACCCATCTAATAATAATTCCGAAAATACAAAGAAAATAATAAAAGATAAGTAAATAATTATTAAAATCCTAAAGCCATCAAAACACTTAAAGCCCAATGAAGTACTCTGCCTAGCGCCCGTTTCTGAAGCTGCCTTCTGCCTTGTCTCTACCTGCATCAATTACCTTATGAGGAAGAGAGCATATCAGTTAATGTTTATCAACAACCATAGTTTGTACTTGATTTAAGAAAGGAAGACGGACAGAGAACATTCACAGGTATAGTGTGAGGGGTAGAGAGGGAGGAGGGGGGAGGGAGAAGGAGAATCGCTGAAGATAGTGATGTAATCCGGTCCAAGAAATATTTGACGAAGTCAAATGTATTAATTATTTTTGTATTTTAATTAGTAATTTAGGATTCTATTTCCTTTTTCCTTTTCCTAGTTAGTAGAGGATATTAATTTAGGATTCTATTTCCTTTTTCCTTTTCCTAGTTAGTAGAGGATATTAATTTAGGATTCTATTTCCTTTTTCCTTTTCCTAGTTAGTAGAGGATATTAATTTAGGATTCTATTTCCTTTTTCATTTTCCTAGTTAGTAGAGGATTTTAGGTAGTATTTATAATTCCTTTCACAGTTAGAAACTTACGTTATTTTTCTTAATCAAATTCCTTTGCAAGTTTTGCAAGTTTATTGTGTTCTTCCTAAAGTCATTAATTGACTTTGCCAATAATCTTCTTCGGTTGATTATTAGATTAAATTCATTTGCGAGAAGTTTAATCATATCCCTTTTTATTCGTTAATCGATTTTACTCCTTTTGCGAGGATTGAATCGATTAGCTTGTTTTATTTTTAGTTCCGCTGCGTTTTACGTTTACATCAGTTGGTATCAGAAATCGGACGATCCTAGGGTTCTCCGACGAGAAGATGACTAACAATGGAGAAAATAACAAATCTGTTGTTTTTTATGGGATCAATGATCGTTTGATTTATGCTAAACAACAGGTAGAATTTTATTTTGCAAAGGAGGAGGAACTTGCACAAGAAGCCAACCATCAACATGACATGATGATTCTTTATGAGTCCATTATTGAAGACGGTAACCTTCCGCCAAGTAAGCACTTTCTGACAGATTCGTTTCGTGAGGCTAGGGATAAAATTTTGAAAGAATCTAAATTTTTTGGGCGGAGAGCTTATTATTATTTGGAGCACGTTCGGCGTTTGGAAGCAAAACAAGTTATTGAATTGAAGCGTCTGGAGGAAGAAAATCGCCTTATTCTTGAAGATATTCCTGCACAAGAAGTCCCTGTTGAAGACAAAGTTATTGGTGCATGCAAAGAAGATTTGGGCTCTTTTGGTGAAGATGCAAAATCTGATGTGATTCAGGTATGTGATAATATTATTCCTACCAATATTATAGAACCTGTTCACACCATAGTCAAGTCCAAGGTTGAAGATGAGTTGGATATTGTAGATCAAGAAAAGCAGGTCGGTTTGAATCTATATGAGGTTATTATTGCCAAATCCGATCTTGATGGGACGAAGGAATTTAATTATGATGATTTATTTATTGTTGATCATGGGGAGGTTAGGGAGGATGATCGACTGAAGAATGTTGAGACTGCTAGTATAATTTTATTTTCAGAAGATATTTGTGTGCCCATATTTGTGCTTCAAGATAATATTTATTCCAAATATTTATTTCATTGGGATGGAAAAATTCAAGTTATTTCTACGTTAAAGATGAAGATTTATTCAAAGTATTTATTTCGATGGAGGGGCTCATTTCAAAGATCGGACGAGGATTCGGGGCGAATCCTTTTTCAAGTGGGGGTGAATGATGTAATCTGGTCCAAGAAATATCTGACGAAGTCAAATGTATTAATTATTTTTGTATTTTAATTAGTAATTTAGGATTCTATTTCCTTTTTCCTTTTCCTAGTTAGTAGAGGATATTAATTTAGGATTCTATTTCCTTTTTCCTTTTCCTAGTTAGTAGAGGATATTAATTTAGGATTCTATTTCCTTTTTCCTTTTCCTAGTTAGTAGAGGATATTAATTTAGGATTCTATTTCCTTTTTCCTTTTCCTAGTTAGTAGAGGATTTTAGGTAGTATTTATAATTCCTTTCACAGTTAGAAACTTACGTTATTTTTCTTAATCAAATTCCTTTGCAAGTTTTGCAAGTTTATTGTGTTCTTCCTAAAGTCAATGAGATTCCTTTATATACGAAAGGTTGGAGGTTCGAACCCCATCAACTGCATATTTTAGCACTTAGAAGTTTACACTTTTATAATAGATTAAGTCATTCATTTAATAAAAGAAAATGAAAGTGTGATAGTATCACACTTAGCCAAGTCAATGAGATTGACTTTTTTATGTTTTGTTACTTTCGTATGTATTTAAATTAAGTAAATATTTTGTATATTATTTTTATTAATACTAACCTATTAATCAAAATTTTATTATGTTTTTAGTATTGTTTTGGTCATTTATGTAGGACTCTCACAAGGATAAAGAAAGGCTTAAAGAGATAAAGAAGATTGATAATAATGATCAAGCGATCCTTACCCATTTGACTTGAACTCCTTGGCTATAAATACAAGACCCAAGGCTGTTCATTATACACGTTTTGGAAATACTCCGAAAGGCTAAAGGATTAGATATTTGAGAGGAATTATTTTATTGTGAGAGTTTCTTTTGATTATTTTGTCATTCTCTTAGATTATATTTTGTAACCGGTTTAGAAGTTATTTAATAAGAGAAGGTTTTATTATCTACAGTATATTGTTGTAGATAAGTGTTAAATCTGTGTTTATTTCATTTCAATTTATTTTCCGCTGCTTCTCTGTTGTGCTAGTTCTGGTGCAATAGCATCAGGACTCACATCAGCTATTTTCGTGTTCCTGTGCACTTCCTAGCCGCTCCATTTCTTTCAATTGGTATCAGAGCTACACTCGACATCACTGAGTGAGATCCAAGAAAGAGTGGTCATTATGGAAGGACACTTGAATCAATACCGTCCTCCGGTTTTAGATGGATCTAACTATGCCATCTGGAAAGCTAAGATGCGTCTCTTCATCAAAGCAATTGATGAACGAGCATGGCTTAGTATAATTATTCCATGGTCCCCTCCTAAGGCTGAAATTAAAAGTAGTGAAGAGGGGGAAACCTCAAAAAAGGTGTATAAACTTAAACCTGAGGAAGAATGGACCACTGATGAGGTCACTCTTGCTAATTACAATTCCAAGGCTCTTGGTGCTATTTCAAGTCATGTGGATGAAAACATGTTTAGACTTGTTTTAAATCAAAATATAGCAAAGACTGCCTGGGATATTTTGCAAGCTCACTGTGAAGGTGATGATAGTGTCAAAGCCATTAGGTTAAGAATTCTCATGACCAAGTTTGAAAACTTAAGAATGAATGAGACAGAAGACATAAAAAGCTATTCTGCTAAAATGAGAGAAATCTCAAATGAATGTCTCTCCCTAGGTGAGCCTATTTCAAATGCTAGATTTGTATGCAAAATGTTAAGAACTGTCACTGATAAATTTAACATTAAAATTGCTGCTATTGAAGAAGCAAATGACACTGCAACCATGGCTTTAGATACTCTTGTGGGTAAACTAACTATGTTTGAAATGAACATTTCCGTTCAGCAACAACATAAAGCTGAAAGTGTTGCTCTTGCTTCTGCTCTTTCTAAAGTATCCTCAATTCCAAAAGAGATTGAAGAAATCTCAAATGAAATTATTACTTCAAATTTAGAAACCGAAGATGTTGCTCTTTTAATAAAAAAATTTACTTCTTTTCTTAAAAACAAAAGGGACAACAAATTTCCTGCTAAAAAACCAAATACGTTTGATAAACAAAAAGAGGATACTGAGAGTGATTTCAAGAAACCCACTAGTTTTTCTAAAAATAGATCTGAATGTGTTCAATGTAGAGCCTGCAAAGGCTTTGGGCATTATGCAAATGAATGTGCCAACACTCTGAAGAAAAAGGGGATGAGCTTAAGTGCGACCCTTAGTGATAGTGGGGACGAAGATGAATCGCTAAATTTAGCAATCATGGAAATCTCATCTCCAAATCATTAACATCAATCTGATGTAGCCTCAGATGTTATCACATCTACCACCATATCTTCTGAATCTATTATAAACTGTTATAACTCTTCGCTGAGCAAGAAATCTGAGAATGAAGAAGAAGATGATGGAAGCTATCAAGAACTTCTTGATGCCTATGTTGAGCTATATGCCGATTGGAAAAAGCGTGTAGAAAAAATCGCCGTCTTTGAAAAGGTAACTGAAAAACTCTCTACTGAACTATCTAAAGTTAAAGATGAACTGAAGGATGTCTCCACTGAAAATGACAACCAAAAAGATTCAATAGCTAAACTTGAGGTCATGCTCACTAAACGTGACATTAAACTTGAAAAGACCAAAACTGAACTCACAGAGGCCAAGAAAACTTTTGAAAAAATGAATACTGGAAAGGCTACTCTTGATGAGGTTCTTAATGTTGGTCATTTTTCGAAAACTGGTATTGGCTTTGAATCTACTTTTTTAAAAGAAGGAGAGAGTTCCTCGAAACCTAAAACCTTTCATAACCAGAAATCATCAATCAAGAAGAAAATATTTGTGTGCCATTACTGCTTCTTACGAGGATATATAAGACCTTTTTGTTATAAAAGGATTCATGATCTGGGAAAAGATGCTCCTCAGATGAGTGGACGGATGCACTCACATCACCACTCACATCGCCAGAAAATAGGTCAGTCCGTATGGGTAGAAAAGAAGAGTGAGGAATGCAAGGTAGTTTTTACCTCTCTCAAGAGCAGCATTGCAAGCTCATGGTACTTTGATAGCGGGTGCTCAAGGCACATGACAGATAATGCAAAGTTCCTAACAGATTACACCATTGTCAAAGGTGGAAATGTGAATTATGGGGGAGGAGCACAAGGTAAGATCGTAGGTAAAGATACCTTATGTGTGAATAACATGCCTAAACTAATAAATGTCTATCATGTAGAAAGTTTGAAAGCTAATCTTATTAGTATAAGCCAACTGTGTGATGACAATTTACATGTTAATTTTGACAAACATGAATGCAAAGTGTTTGATAACACTAATCAATGCATATTCACTGGAGTAAGGTCTCAAGATAATTGTTACAAATTTGGTGATAATTTATCCTGCCTTAGCTCCAAAACAAATGAACTTGAAATATGGCATCAAAAGTTAGGACATGCTAGCTATAGGAAAATAGAAGAATTAGTTAGATTTGATGTTGTTAAACGCTTGCCCAAGCTTGATTTTAAGCAATCAAGTGTATGTGGTCCTTGTCAAAAGGGCAAGCAAACCAAAGCCTCTCATCCAAAGGTTGACAAAAGTTCCACGTTTGAAATTTTGGAATTAATCTATACTGGCCTTATGGGACCTATTGAGGTTGAGAGCTTAGGTAAAAAGAAGTATTCTTTTGTTTGTGTAGATGATTTCTATAGATATACTTGGGTCTTTGTATTTAAAGAAAAATTTGAAGCACTTGAAGTATTTAAAGTTTGGTACAAAAAGGTTAAAAATTTGTATGGTAAGAAAGTTATTAAAATTATGTCTGATCATGGAACTAAATATGAGAACACTTTGTTCTCAAAATTTTGTGACTCCAAAGAAATCACCCATGATTTTTCAGCCCCTAAAACCCCTCAACAGAATGGGGTTGCTGAAAGAAAAAATCGTACTTTGCAAGAGATGGCTCGTGTCATGCTTAGTTCTAAAAACATCTTTAAACGATTTTGGGTTGAAGCACTTAATACTGCTTGTCACATAGGAAATAGAGTTTACTTAAGAGTTGGATCAACCATGACTCCCCATGAAATCCTCCTTGGTAAAAAACCTACTCTTAAATACTTTCATGTTTTTGGATGCATATGCTATGTTCTAAATGATAGAGATTATATATCTAAATTTGATTCCAAAAGTGACAAAGCTGTTTTCATTAGATATTCCACTAATAGTCGTGCTTATAGGGTTTACAATCTTAGAACTAAAACTGTGATGGAATCAATTACTGTTACATTTGATGATACTGCTGACTTAAATTTAAAAACCCTTGAAGATGATGTCTCAGATTGCATAGAGACAATGCAGGAGTCTCAGAATCAAACTGAACAGACGAAGCAAAATGGACTGAAGAAAGAAGATGCAGGTACTGATGTGAGCACATCATTACCTATATCAGGACAAACAAAATCTGGTTCAGAATCCGAAGATTATGACTGTGAAGGTGAGAATTTGGATAGTACCAAAGACATACCCAGTAGAGTACAAAAGAATCACCCAATTTCTCAAGTGGTGGGTCATGTAAATGAGAAAATTAGCATAAGGGAAAAGCCAAGGGTCAACTACCGTGAGTTGGCTGGGCTAAGTTGTGTTGAATCACAAGTAAACAAGGTTAGTTCTTGTTGTTTTGTTTCTAATATTGAACATAAGAATATTGTAGAAGCTATGAAAGATGATAATTGGATTGTTGCCATGTCGGACGACAGGAAGCCTCCTGGTCAGATTGTCTCTTACAACACCAAAGCTACTCTGGAACTGGGACAAGATTATTTTAACTAAAGAGAGACACTATTCAGGGTCTAAGATCAGTTTGGGGTTGATTGGAGTGAGCAAAGCCAAGATTGGCTTTTAATGATACGGATGTCATATGACATAGGACACCCGAGAATGTCCATGTCATATGGCAAACCGCCTCCATTGATTTATTGCACCCAAAGAGATCTTAGGTTCCCCAAATAGTGTTAAATGAACTAAAACTACTATTTAATCATAGCTTTGAGTCACAAAGGGAACCGATCTGAGTGGATCTGAAGTCCTTGAAAGCCAGATGGCTTTCTGGGAACTGTATGTCGTATGACACAGGATCCTTTGAGGGGTCCTGTGTCGTCCGACACAAGAGGCCTGTTTCAGTGCCCTTCAGCCAGATTGATTCCACCTTGTTCTCAATGCAAAACTAAGCTATGTTATCAACTGGAAACAGTAAAATAGTAACACTACGTGAGTATTATGGGAGGATCACATGGCTTTAATGGCCAAATGTGATAAATCACATATCTATGGCCATTATCATGTAGCCATCTCATCCTAACTCAAAGGAAGACAACCAAGATTCAAACTTTAATGGTGATAAGGTCACCAAATGTTCAGATCTGAGATGGGGAGAAGTGAATATGGAAGATTCACCTCTCCACCACCTTTATCATGCAAAATCCCAAATATTTCACATAATATCAAGACATATAAGCATGCAAGATTATATAGATGAATATGCAAGAGTTAATCAGAGAGAGAGAGAGAGGGTCTAGTGGCTACCTATTGTAGTCCACAAGGTAAAGGCACCAATAGTATGGTGTTTACCCCTTCAACACACCAACAAAGGAAAGCTTTTCTTTGGATCTTGGCTTGGATGTGTGTGTGTGTGAGGAGGGAGGTGAGTGTGTGTGTATGAGAGAGAGAGTGAGTGTTGATTTTAGCAGAGTTTCCTTACTTGCCAAAATCCCCCTTAAAATGATCAGCCATGCCCTTTATTTATAGGTATGCTGATGGGAGATCCCATGTCGGACGACAGAAAGTTTCCACCGCCTTGGGGTCGTCCTATGTCGGACGACAGCGTACATCTTTGTGACAACTTGGGCCGCAGGAAGGCAGGCCCAATGGATCAAGGAATGAATGGATTATTTTGGGTTCAAAATGCTTTTTAGCAAATAATATGAGCCCAAAAATAGTGCCAATCATGGAGAGCGGACCCAAAACACGAGTTCGGGCCGGGGTACTCACAATGATTCCTTCAAGTTTGTTATAGTTCCTCTTTTTCTTTTCGGGAGGAGGAACAGCAGAATACTTGCCGGTATTGGTGCGGTTGAATGCAATAGTATTGACTAAAGCATCTTTACTTGTGGTGGACTTGTTGTAGCGAAAAGTACTTTCCTCCTTTTTACTTTTTAGGAAGTCATCAATCCTAATTTTGGACTCATGAAGTTCATTGAAACTAGGAAAGTAATTATCGGCGAGCTTCTCTTGAAATTCATCACGGAGACATTGGAGGAAGATGTGGATTTGCTTATTAAGTGTAGGTCTTTCGACAATTTCAGTAAGTTTGAGTCTCCATCTTCTAGCAAAGTCAGCAAAAGACTCATTTTCATGTTGCTTGGTTTGTTCAAGATCCCTCCTAGTAGGGTGGTAAGTGGAGTTGTTTTCAAACTGTCTTTGGAAGACTAAATATGCAGACGACCAGTCAAGCCTTGTAGTCATAGGAAGAGGCATGTACCAATCCCTTGCAGCACCCTCTAAAGTTTGAGGAAAGCACTGGGCTAAGATTGTGTTATCAACGCCCATTGAAAGCATAGCCCAAGTGTAGGTCTCAATATGAGCTCGAGGACAAGTAGTGACATTAAACATGGCAATATCGGGTGTCTTGCACTTGCGAGGAAACTTGGTGATGAATTTTTGAAGAGCATCGGGATCAAATGGGACAAATAATCCCTATGGAGTGTCAAGGATTAGAAGTTTCTTCTCAAGGTAGTTCTTAGTTACATGATTACCAAGCTTAGTAGTTTCGTCACTACCTTCCTTCTTGGTCTTAGTACTCTTGGAGATATGTCTCTCATCATTAGAGGAGGATGAGAAAGAGGATGAATCGGATTCTTCCTCTTTATTTCTTGAGTTCTTAGTTTTCCTATTCTTCTTGGGGTAGGATTCCTCTTCATCGGAGGAGGATCCATCTTTCTTCTTTTGCTTTCTTCTTTTCTTGACTTTCATCTCGTGGAGCTCTTGCATGAGGGCCGCTATTTGGGCATTTTGCTCATTAATTTTCTTAATTTCTTCATCCATCCTAAGAAGGGCTTCGATGAGTTCGGCCTTAGTTTCCTTGATTTCGACTTCGGTGACAAAAGGAGAAGTAAACATTGTGCCGAGCTTTGGTGATGAACCTAGATGTGTAGCAAATATGTTAAACCATGATCGAGTCCCAACAAGTCGGCTGAATAGGGTGTATGAAGGCTTGAAGGTTTTGGCCAAAACACGAAAAGACAGAACACTTGTCTCGCACGGGACAAGTAGTCTCACGCGAGACAACACCACTGGAAGTCACATTTTTTCTGATTTTAATCCTAATTTTGGTCGGACGAAAAATCCATTTTGGGGGTTTCAAACACTCAAAATCCAAACCTAAGGACCTAGGGGTTCGAAGTTATCTCAAGTAACATCAAGTTTTGTGCAATTAATTTGGTAAGAAATTTTTCTCTTTTAGGGGCAAATCCGAAGGGACAATCATAGGGACATTTTTGAAGGGTCAAATCGGAAGTGACAATTTATTGATTTCTTTTCCATGACTTATTGCACAAAAAAACGATCTTGACAAGGGATTACAAAGACTCCAAGATCAAACCGACCGGTCACGGAGTGTCCTAAAAAGTAAATCTACATGATATGTGGTTGATGCAGGGTTTACGGCTAGGCTCCTTGCGATATTGACAATCTAGGTGGATTGAAAACATGGGTGGGATGATCCAACATTGGAGAGACCAGCGATTAGGTGATTACCGTCATCCGTCCTTAGTGTGGATCCCAGGTTTATCAAGGTATAGAATGCAATGACAGTTATATCATGATGTCCACGTGTGTGAGAGTCAATTCTTGGTGATAGAGTAAAATAGAATATATTTTTTTAAACTAAAAAGAAAACAGATAATGGCCGCACCAAGTGATTGCCTACGTTTCTCCCAAATTAGGAAGACTCAGGCCGTCGTTCAAGTACAAATTAAATAAAAAGATTTATAATACTCAATTGTGCGCAAGTCTAACCCTCTTAATTAGATTATCCTCAGCAGAGTCGCCAAACTGTAGCAATGTGATTTTAATGAATACAGAGTCGTCACTTATTATTTATTTAGAAAAACAATAAGAAAAACTTTTTTGAAAATTTAAAGAGATTCGAAGGTTCGGGGGTTAATTTATGGCATGGGAATGTCGTGGAGCACCCATTCCACCCAATTCGAAAATTGATCTTGCCAATTAAGTATTATCAATAAAAACAATATAATAATTAAATAAGAGAAGAAAATCCTAATTAATTTCTTAATTAGGAATATCAGGTTGTATGCTTCGAGATCACCTCCATGGATTGAAGGGACTCTAGGCTAACCCTTTTGATAGGATTACACTAATCTAAAAGCAATTAGAGGGATTGAGAAGAAGAATATGAAAGTATAGGAATTTACCTTGTGTTCTTGTATGATAATAATGAATAACCTCGATAGAGGTTCGAGATCTTCGTAAGAAGATGATAAAAAATGAATTTTAGGGAGTATTTGATTTAGAACGTGGTTCTAGTGTCTCCCCCCTGTAGACATCCCATTCTGAACCAATAATTCATGATTACACTACTCTTCGTCTCTCTTTTGTGTTTTGATGAAAGCATATCAGTTTCGGCATATTTCGTTAAGTTTCTAACTAACCTCGTTAGTTTTGGACCTAATTGACTAATGGAATAAACTGAAGAGGATAAAATAGTCAACCGACTAGTTGTCTTGCACGGGACACACGTGTCTCGCGCGAGACAACCCCTCTGCAGGATGTACAGAATCACTCTCCTTCTCCGTTTCAAACTCTTTTCTGGATAAAACCTTATCAATCCGGTTCTCCAATCATATCTGAGTTCTGAAACCTTCCTAAGGTATTTTACCTCTCCACCTTTACCTCTTAAATTCCTATAAATACCTGATGACTTTCAGTATTTCAGAGGTCCCCGATCTACGATCGAAAACACACAACACACACAATTTGTTGGTTTCTCTCCCTGAAAGATTCCTTCAAATCACTCACAAGCAACTCCTAAATTCGTCCATCAACCACGTTGATTGACGAACATCAAGGCTCAAGCCTAAAATCAAGGCGAAGCTCTGCCCGAATAACTTCTCGACCGAGAAGACACCTTAGAAACACGTTCTAAATCAAATACTCCATAAACACAAGGTAAACTCCTTTTACTCTCTTCTTCTCAATCTCTCTCTATTGACTTTTAGAGTGGTGTATTCCCATCAAAAGGATTAGCCTAGAGTCCCTCCAATCGATGGAGGTGATCTCGAAGCATACAATCCGACATTCCTAATCAAGAAATTAATTAGGATTTTCTTGTTCTGTTATTTAATTATTTATTGAAAAGATTGATAATACTCAATTGGCAAGATCGATCTCCGAATTGGGTGGAATGGGTGCTCCTCGACTTCCCATTCCATAACTTAACCTCCGAACCCTCAAATCTCCTTTAAAATAAAAAAGGTTTTTCTTATTGTTTTCCTAACTAAATAATAAGTGGCGACTCCTAGATGTTAAAAAAAACACGCATCGCTACAGTGGCAATTTCGCTGGGGACAATTAACTAAGAGGGTTAGACTTGCGTACAATTGAGTATTATCAATCTTTTTATTTTTTCTGTAAAATATTGATTTTTCTGAATTTTTCAAAATTTTTCTGTACAATTTTCATCAAAAAAAAATTACTGTTCGAAGGTTTGTCTACAAGGAGACAAGATTGTCCCGCGAGAAACAATGACACGGCACATAAACAAAAAAAAAATATCTTTGGTTTGTTTGTTGACTTTTCCAAACCAAGCAAAAAAAAAAAAAAAGGTCACTGTTGACATTAAAAAAAAAAAAGAATCCCACCTTTTGTAAACTGGCGGCTGGAAAAATAAAATAAAGGTCAGTTGACTTTTCATAAAATTTTGACCGCATGAAGAAAAAAAAAACTTTACAGAAAAGTTTCTTCAAAAAAAATTTCAGAAAAATCAAAGAAGTTATTATTTCTATTTTTCTTGTATTAACTTAATTTTGCAGGATAGAAGTAATTATTAATTACTTGAAATATATACTTGCGTGAGATTGAATTATTTTAAATTTTTATCGGTCATCGATTGGTTCGGACTTTGTAATAAATTAGTTTATTTATTCTCTCGCTCTATCTCTCTTTAAGTGAAACTACGACGGCTTGAGTCTTCCTAATTTGGGAGAAACGTAGGCAACAACTTGGTGCGGCCACTATTTGTTTTTCTTTATTTTTCAAAAAAAAATAATTTCTATTTTTCTCACTCACCTAGATTGACTGTCACACACGCGCACTCATATTATAACTGTCATTGCACTACATACCCTTGATAAACCCGTGATCCACACTAAGGACAGATGACGGTAACCATCTAGTCGCCGGTCTCTCCGAAGTTGGATCATCCAACTCCGCGTATTCAATACATCTAGATTGTCATATCGCGGGGAGCCTAGCCTTCCAGCTCTGCATCGCCACATATCATATAGATTGACTTTTTAAGACACTCCGTGACTGGTCGGTTTGATCTTGGAGCCCTTGTAATCCCTTTTCAAGATCGTTTTGTGCAATAAACCATGGAAAAGAAATCAAAAAATTGTCGCTTCGGAATTGTCCCTTCGAAAATGTCCCTATAATTGTCCCTTCGGATTTGCCCCTAAAAAAAGATAAATTTTTCACCAAATTTATTGCACAAAACTTGATGTTACTTGGGATGACATCGACCCCTAGGTCCTTAGGTTTGGATTTCGAATGTTAGAAACCCCCAAAACGGATTCTCCGTCCGACCAAAATTAGGACTGAAATCAGAAAAATGTGACTTTCGTGGTGTTGTCTCGCGCAAGACTACTTGTCCCGTGTGAGACAAGTGTTCGGTATTTTCGTGTTTTGGCCAAAACCTTCAAACCTTCAAGCCTTCATTCCCCTATTCAGCCGACTTGTTGAGACTCGATCATGATTTAACACGGTTGCTACACGTCAAGGTTCTTCACCAAAGCTTGACACGATCTCTGCTTCTCCTTCTACCACCGAGGCCGAAATCAACGAAGCTAAGGCCCAACTCATCGAAGCCATGCTTAGGTTGGATGAACAAAGTAAGAAAATTGATGAGCAAAATGCCCAAATGGCCGCCCTCATGCAAGAGCTCCATGACATGAAAGTCAAGAAAGAAAGAAAACAAAAGCAGAAAAAGGAATCCTCCTCCGATGAAGAGGAATCCTACACCAAAAAGAATAAGATACCCAAGAAGTCAAGCAAGAAAAAGGAAGAATCCGATTTCTCCTCCTCCTCATCCTCCTCTGATGATGAGGGACATACCTCTAAGGGTACTAAAACCAAGAAATAAGGCAGTGGTGAAACTACTAAACTTGGTGACCATGTTACTAAGAACTACCTCGAGAAGAAACTTGCAACCCTTGACACTTCAAAAGGGTCATTCGTTCCATTTGACCCCGATGCTCTTCAACAATCCATCACCAAGTTTCCTCGCAAGTACAAGACACCCGACATCGCCAAGTTCAATGGTACTACCTGTCCTCGAGCTCATGTTGAGACCTACACTTGGCCCATGCTTCCAATGGGCGTTGTTAACACGATCTTGGCCCAATGCTTTCCTCAAACTTTAGAGGGTGCTGCAAGGGATTGGTACATGTCTCTTTCTATAACTACAAGGCTTGACTGGTCGTCTGCATGTTTGGTCTTCCAAAGGCAGTTTGAAGACAACTCCACTTGCTGCCTACTAGGAGGGATATTGAACAAACTAAGCAACATGCAAGTGAGTCTTTTGCTGAATTTGCTAAAAGATGGAGACTCAAACTTACTGAAATAGTCGAAAGACCTACCCTCAAAGAGCAAATCCACATCTTCCTTCAATGTCTCCATGATGAATTTCAAGAGAAGCTCGCTAGAAATTACTTTCCTAGCTTCAATGAACTCCATGAGTTCGGAATTAGAATTGATGACTTCCTCAAAAGCAAAAAGAAGGAAATTACTTTCCGCTTCAACAAGACCACCACAAGTAAGGATTCTTCAGTCAAAGCTATTGCATTCAACCGCCCCAACACCGGCAAGTATTCTACTGTTCCTCCTCCTGAAAAGAAAAGGAGACACTACGACAAAATTGAAGGGATTACTCAAGAAGAACTCTTCGATGTACTTGTCAAGAATGAAAAGATCAAACCAAGGGAAGGTGGTCCTCCTAAGGATATGGGTCCTAATCATGCTCATCACTTATTCTGCAAGTACCACAACATCACCGTCCACGACACCAACTCTTGCCACCACTTGAAGGACATCATCCAAGACCTCTTTGACAATGGAGAGTTAGAACGTCCCAACGTCATCACCAATCTTCTCCCTCGCAATCCATGAAGAAGATGGAGCTTCACTTACCACTTAGGGGCTGCAACTATCCTCTCCCTTTCTCCTTTGATAGAAGTAGATTAGGTTTTAAATTTCCAAGTATGAACTCTAAGAGTCGTTCTGTCTTTCTAGTACTTCTCACCTCCTCTAGTTTGTGCCATCTAAACTATCGAGTCTGTTTTAATTTCTTCAATTAATCAAAGTCATTTCTTTTCCTAAACACTTTCCCTAAGGTTGTTCTACCTCATGAATATCATTTAATTCATACAAAATAATGGACCCTCCATTCCCTAAATCATCACAAAAATAGAGACTTCTAAAGCAAGTTTAAGAAGAAAGTTATCCTTAGGCAGCTTAAGGGCTAAACATTACCCCTACTGAAAGTCGAAAGTCAACAAGCGAAGAAAGTCAAAGGCGCTGCTGTCAACCTTCATTCCAAGAAAAGTGGGGCTACTCAATTCAAAGCTTTGAGAGTACAAAAAAAAAAAAGACAACTCTCAAGCTTTCATCTCCCCCACAACAAAGGTGAAGTTTCAAGTGCATGAAGGACTCTTCCACAAAGAAGAGGATTCAAGTGATACCAACAAAAGAAATGAAGATTACTCAACATCCTCTTGCAACAAGTGAAGAAGACTTTCAGTATCAAGAAAAATGTTTACCCTTAAGTCATACTAATGATTGGCTTTCATCTCAAACTTATATAGAAAATTCTAGATGATGCACGGTTTATTAAAAGGTAGAACAACTTTTCTAGATCTTTTAGCCAAATAGCGTTTCTTGTTGAGTTTAGAGGCTTCCTGTTAGCCACTCTCATACACACTCTTGAAATCCAAGCATCAAAACTGGGGCTTCCTATCCTTTCCTCCCCCGGTCAAACTCTACTTCAACTCTTCAAAATAATCAAATTTGCATTAGGAGCTTTCTCCTTTTCCTTAGAGAATACACTTCTCCAAAGAACCAATACTTGGATCACCTTCCAAAGAATAGAGTCCGTCTCTCCTCAACTAACTTGAGATCTCATCTCTCTCTCCTCAATAAGATCCTCCCCTCTGTGTTTTCTTCGAGTTAACATACTATTTTCAAATAAAAAATAAAAAAAGAGACGCAAAAGAGATGCCCGTTAGATTGAAAACCCGAAAGGGCGGTCTAAGCAAAAATCAGGGTGCGTAACTAAAAAAAAATCAAGGACAAAGGGAGAGTATTCTTCAACCTTCTTCATCGAGCATCATTTGATCTTCTTCAAATCAAATCAACAAGGAGAGTCTTCTTCGATCATCTTCAAATCAAGAGAGCAGACTCACAAGCCTGTTCACAAATTCATCTACCACTTGCAAGCATCTTGGGGGTTGAGACACCAAAGGACCTTGGATATAGAACCATTACGACATTCGAAAGATTTGTAGTCGTTTTCCTCCTAGAGACATGATTCAAGGGAGAATTAAGAATGAAGATTCGCAACAGGCCTAGATGTGTTCACACAAGGTTACTCATTGAAATTCAGCCTTGCTAACTAGCAACAGATTCTGCAAAACCTGATTTGGTCCCAACTTGTCAAACACAAGTTTACTCATATAGTTCACCCATTTCAAACACAAATCCATACAAATGTCCCTACATGTCCATATACCTTATACTCATACACAAACTCACCACCAAAATGACCAACCGACCATTTACACGAACAGACGTGAGCACCACCACATAAGTCCAATTAACTAACTAAAATTTGATTAAAAATCTACTTGAAATCTTTAAGTGCTGACAGTTACAGAAAGGTAAGAATCTTTCTGGTCCATTCGAGACTAGCATGCATATATCCTTGCAATACAGGGGTCGACAGAACCTCCACCTCAACCGACAACTTCAAAGTCCGTGACCTCGGCAACATCAACAAAGTCTGCGACCATAGCAAACTTCAAGTCCTTGACCTCGGCAACATCAACAAAGTCTGCCACCACAGCAAACTTCAAGTCCGTGACCTCGGCAACATCAACAAAGTCTGCGACCGCAGAAAACTTCAAGTTCGTGACCTCGGCAACATCAACAACTTCAAAGTCTGTGACGGTAGCAAACTTCAAGTCCGTGACCTCGGCAACAACTCCAAAGTCTGTGACGGCAGCAAACTTCAAGTCCGTGACCTCGACAACAACTCCAAAGTCTGTGACGGCAGCAAACTTCAAGTCTGTGACCTCAGCATCAGCAAAGTCTGCGATGGCAGCAGTGACAACCAAGTCCGTGACCTCAGCAACAACGGCAATGTCAGTAACCTCGGGCGGCGCACTTCAACAACTTCATCAAGAAATAGGTATCTTCAGAATTGGGTCAAGTCTTTGATTCCTCAGTATGATTTTACCTTTTCAAAAAAAAATCCCTCTTCGATTTTTAAAAATGTTTTTCAAAATATCTAAAATAGCCTTTTTAGTGTTTTGGAGTCGAACTACTTTTTGGTTTGATTCTCCGTTAGAGATACGTAGGCAGCCGTACGGCACGACCATTCCAGTGTTCAGAATGATGTCTTTTCTATCGACGACATGACTTCTTCCATAAGTCTTGTCGCCGAGAAGCTATGTAGACACCTCATTCTGAACCAATAATTCATGATTACATTACTCTTCGTCTCTCTTTTGTGTTTTGATGAAAGCATATCAGTTTCGGCATGTTTTGTTGAGTTTCTAACTAACCTCGTTACTTTTGGACCTAACTGACTAACGGAATAAACTGAAGAGGACAAAATAGGCAACCGACTAGTTGTCTCGCACGGGACATACGTATCTCACACGAGACAACCCTCTGCAGGATGTGCAGAATCACTCTCCTTCTCCGTTTCAAACTCTTTTCTGGATAAAACCTTATCAATCCGGTTCTCCAATCATATCTGAGTTCTGAAACCTTCCTAAGGTATTTTACCTCTCCACCTTTACCTCTTAAACCCCTATAAATACCTGATGACTTTCAGTATTTCAGAGGTCCCCGATCTACGATCAAAAACACACAACACACACAATTTGTTGGTTTCTCTCCCTGAAAGATTCCTTCAAATCACTCACAAACAACTCCTAAATTCGTCCATCAACCACGTTGATTGACGAACATCAAGGAACAACAAGCCTAAAATCAAGGCGAAACTCTGCCCGAATCACTTCTCGACCGAGAAGACACCTTAGAACCACGTTCTAAATAAAATGCTTCCTAAACATAAGGTAAACTCCTTTTACTCTCTTCTTCTCAATCTCTCTCTATTGACTTTTAGAGTGGTGTAATCCCATCAAAAGGATTAGCCTAGAGTCCCTCCAATCGATGGAGGTGATCTCGAAGCATACAATCTGACATTTCTAATCAAGAAATTGATTAGGGTTTTCTTGTTTTGTTATTTAATTATTTATTGAAAAGATTGATAATACTCAATTGGCAAGACCGATCTCCGGATTGGGTGGAATGGGTGCTCCTCGACCTTCCCATTCCATAACTTAACCCCCGAACCCTCAAATCTCTTTTAAAATAAAAAAGATTTTTCTTATTATTTTCCTAAATAAATAATAAGTGGCAACTCCTAGATGTTAAAAAAAATCACGCATCGCTACACCCCTTCCTTCTTTTTCCGTCTTCCAAAATACTGAAAGTCATCTAGTATTTATAGGGGTTGATTTACTTGATCACCAAGATTAGAAGACTCAGTGGATTTAGGATATCTCCCAAAGAAGGTTCTAGATCTTCACAATCAGTAGATACCCGGATTGGATAAGAGTTTATCAAGAAAAGATGTCGAAATCGACAAGGGGAGTGAATCTGTACATTCCGCAGAGGAGATGTTTCGCGCGAGAAATGTATGTCCCGCGCGGGACAACTAGTCAATTGACCATCCTGTCCCCTTCAGTTATTTCGTTAGTCAGTTAGGTCCAAAACTAAAAAAATTAGTTAGAAACTTAACGAAACATGATGAAACTAATATGCTTTCATCAAAATACAAAAGAGAGACGAAGAGTAGTGTAATCATGTAATTATTGGTTCAGAAAAGGATGTCTACAATACCCCATACATCAGACACCCCTATTTTATACCCTAAATCATATACACATACCATATACTCTAAATCATAACACATATACATATACCCTAAACCTTACCCTATACCCTAAAACATAATTCATACCCTATATTCTAAACCATAACTTCTTTCATTTACTTTCATTTCTTTAAAAATTCTTAACTTTTTTTATATAACTTTTTGTAAAAAAAAAAAAAAAAAAAAATCACTACTAACTAATATCTCAAATAGTTTTATTTATCCAAAAAAAAAATTAATTAAAAAATTAAATGCTATTGTCCGTCCCTCTTTTATCTAGCATATACTTTCATTTCTCTAAAAATTCTTAACTTTTTATATATAACTTTTTGTAAAAAAATTCACTACTAACTAACATCTCAAATATTTTTCTTTATTCAAAAAAAGAAATTCAAAAAGTATATGCTAATGTCTGTCCCTCTTTTTTCTATTATATACTTTCATTTCATTATAAATTCTAAACATTTTTCATATATTTTTTTCTAAAATATTTCACTACTAACCAACATCTCAAATAGTTTAATTTGTCCAAAAAAATATAAAAAAATTATATATATATATATATATATATATATATATATATATATATATATATATATATATATATATATATATATATATATTCTATTGTCCGTCCCTCTTCTATTATATACTTTTATTTCTTTAAAAATTCTTAATTTTTTTATATAACTTTTTGTAATAATATTCACTACTAACCAACATCTCTTATATTTTTTTCTGGATAAAGAAAATTAATTTAGATGTTGATTAGTAGTAAAATATTTTTAAACAAAGTTAAAAAATTTTAAAGATGTAATTGTAACTATTTCAAAACCTAAATCACATTTTTCGTCGCTAAATCTGTCGCTAAACTCAAAATAAATTTTTGTTTATTTTAAGTTTAACGACAGATATAGCGACGGAAATGTGATTTTTTTTCATTAAAAAATCACATTTTTCGTCGCTAAATCCGTCGCTAAAATTAAAATAAAAAAATTATATTCTTATTTTAAATTCGTCGCTATTTCTTCGCCAATATTTAAAACAAGAATTTTCATTTATTTTTATTTTTATTTATGTAGCGACAACTTTTATCAGTCGTTAAGGTTTCAAAATGTCAAATTTAAAATCCGTTGTTATTCAGTCGACAAAAAAATGCGCGTACTTTTTTGGCGCCAATATTACGACGAATTAGTGACGGATTATAATCCGTCGCTATTGCCATCGTTAAAATGGTCGGTAATATTGTCGTTGGCAGGTTATTATGTTTTATTTTTTTGCCGTCGCTATTCCGTCGCTAATATCGACGGATTTAATTTCGTCGCTAATTTTCGTCGGTATCTGTCTATTTTCTTGTAGTGTACGAACGTGTATCAAGCCGAGCAAATCCCAATGAATTTGGTACAAAATATAATCCATATAAGTCTCAAGTACGACAAAGGGAATGGGTTTTACATACCTTTCCTTGTTGTGTATCCTCATCATTTCCCACTATTTCGACCTAGACATAATAAATCGAATAAAGACCAAGCCCAACACAAAGCGCATGCGAATGAGGCATAATCATATATACCTAGCAAGGCCTCCTTTGAAAACGAGTAGCACCTCCTCGGTTGTCAATAAAATAAGGAAATAGGTTTTCCCATCCTTTACAAATCTCTTCCTCGGCTCACGTCATGCCGACCAGGCCAAATATGACAAGGAACTCTCCTACAAGGCACACGTGCAGAATACATCATCTAATCATACTCAAATAAGGATTGTGAACAATTATAATCCCACTAGGATTATAACCACCTCTCACACGAGTTACTATCTCTATATATATAAAGGTTGAAGTGAATAGAGCACTTCAACAAGCTCATTTTCCCTCCAAAACATGGATGATTCTAGAATATCTTTTGCTTTAAATCAACTAATCAAGAAAACAATTAATTGTCTTTAAATTAACCTATTATGCTATTCTCTCACCTATTAATTAAATGCAAATGAAACATTACTTTTTTCCTCTTATTTTTAGCCACTATACCTAAACTCCTTTCTTCAAAAATTCATAAATATCATTGTTTTGCAAACTCTTAATTTTGCAAGTAAAAAATGAATTATGAAAAAACAATAGTAAAAATACATTTAGAAACACATGAAATTTTTCATTTAATGAATTGATATTTTTGAAATGTGGGTAATAGTAATAATTGTTTTTTTTAAGACTTATGTATAACAATGATAATTAGATATTTTTTTCATTTTTTTCTCAAATGAAGAGTGTTTTTAAAACGAAAATAGTTATTGATTATGTTTAGAAATCTGTAATATTATTAAGTTAATGTGATGATATATTTTTGTTTAAAATTTTGTTTTCAAAATTATATTCTCCTAAATTCTTCTTTGTTTTTATTAAAATCTTTTTCCCTTTTCTTCATTAATTTCTTTGAACGAAGTGAATTTTTAGCTAATAGTAAAAAATAGGCTTGAAATCTTATTTAGCCAATTTTTTAATACAACTTTTGAGTTTATTGTTGATATTTTTTTTGTTCATTAAAATTTCAAAAATAATAAAATAAAAAACTGAGATTTTAGTGTTTTATTGAACCATCTTCTTAAAGAGTGATATATAATTAAGTTTCAATGAGTGTTATTTAGATGAACTTTCATGAATTAAAAAAAATGGTAAATACAAAGTATAAGAAAGGATTTTCAAATTTTGGGATAATTAATTTGCATTGAAATTTTAAATTCATTCTTTTTTTGGGTTATAAATTTCATATTTATTGCTAAAACAATAAATATGGTGTCATAACTATTTCAAAATAGTTTTCTAAAAAAATCTATTTTATATGGGTTTTTCTAAATAAAAACTATAAGAATTTTAAAAAAGAAAACTATTATATAATATTGGTTAGAAAATAAGAATTATGACTTTATAAGATTATATCAAAAAAAAAATATTTTTTAAAAGATGCAAATTAATGAAAAAAATAGAGTTGTTGATAATATTAATTATTTAGAAATGAGATAATTATTTTTATTTAATGACAGTCTTGCAAATCAAATGAGATAGTTATATTAACTATATGATTTAGTTCATGTTATTTATCAAAGTTTTTTTGATCGTGCATTTAACGCACGGGTGTTACACTAGTTAAACATAAATTCTACAATATTATGATAGACTTAAACCTACTCAATATGTCACTGAACACAAGTCCTTTGGCGTTATATTATTTTCTTAAATAAATAAAATAGTTACCATTAGATGAATTTTTTCTCAAATAATACTTTTTTAAAATTTTATTTACCAAAGTGACTTACTGTTCAAACTTTTTCCCAAAATGTCCCATTTTTTGAAAACTCGCTACACCGTGTAGCGAGTTTATAATTTTTCAATTAAAATCGCTACACGGTGTAGCGATTTTAAATTTACTAAACTTTATTTAATATTTATGCTTAAAAAAAAAAAAAAAAAAAAAACCCAAATTTGAAATCGCTACAGAAGGGTGTAGCGATTTCAAATTGCCACATCACTAAGCCAAACAAACAACCACGCACACTACTACTGATAATAATACTAATAATAATAATAATAATAATAATAATAATAAGTACTTCCTCCGACTCTAAATTACAAAATAATAATATAAAAATTATATATTAATAATAAAGAAAATTAAATAGAAATATTATTTTTTCCATCTCAATAAATATTTTAAAAAATGTACTTCTATAAAAAAAATAATTTTCATTTCAAAAATAAATATTTCTTTCGACTCAAAATAAATAACCAAAAAATAATACTACATTTTTTATCTCAAAAAAATGAGCATTACTTCCTTCATCTCAATGAATATTTTAAAAATTAATACTACTTCATTCGCCTCTAAAATTAATGTTTGTAATGTTAGTGCTTCGTCTCAAAATATGATATTAATTTTTGAGGCAAATGAGAGTATTTTTTTATAAAATATTTATTGAGACGAAGGAAGTAATGCTCATTTATTTGGATAAAAAATGTATTATTATTTTTTGATTATTCATTTTGAGTCGAAAGAAATATTTATTTTTGAAATAAAAAATATTTTTTTTATAGAAGTACATTTTTTAAAATATTTATTGAGATGGAAAAAATAATATTTATATTTAATTTTCTTTATTATTAATATATAATTTTTATATTATTATTTTGTAAATTAGAGTCGGAGGAAGTACTTATTATTATTATTATTAGTATTATTATCAGTAGTGTGCGTGGTTGTTGGTTTGGCTTAGTGATGTGGCAATTTGAAATCGCTACACCCTGTAGCGATTTCAAATTTGTTTTTTTTTTTTTTTTTTTTTTTTTTTTTAAGCATAAATATTAAATAAAATTTAGTAAATTTAAAATCGCTACACCGTGTAGCGATTTTAATTGAAAAATTATAAACTCGCTACACGGTGTAGCGAGTTTTCAAAAAATGGGACATTTTGGGAAAAAGTTTGAACAGTAAGTCATTTTGGTAAATAAAATTTTAAAAAAGTATTATTTGAGAAAAAATTCCCATTAGATGGAGTTTCTAAAGTGGATGTACATGTGACATATTTAAATGGACGTTCCTGCAATCCTTCCCTTTTTTTTTTCCCTTAAATTTCCTTTCTCATCTGTCTTGTTTGGCTATTATTTTAATAATTTCAAGGCTCACCATAAAATAATTACTCCCTCTATCCCGCTACAATTCACACACTTTCTATTTTGGGCGTTTCATTACAAATCGCACACTTCCTAAAATGACAAATAATCTTTACTATTCCCTTCACTCATTCTCTCTCCTACATTATTTTAATACTCACAACAGCATTATAATTTACTATTCCCTCTACTCATTCTCTCTCCTATTTTACTTTTACACTTACAACATTTATATCATTATTTTTTTCTTAAGTAGCAGCTTGATATGGCCGATTACTAGCGGGACGGAGGGAGTATGTCCACCACGTTTTATATGATTTGTTTAGATTTTTCATGAAGAGACGTATATAAAGGTTAATTTACAATGATATTTATAAAAACTAATAATAACCGTTTTCATCATTTAATTTATAGAAAAAGGAGCAATAAGAACCAATGGCAGAGCTACCTAATCTATGTTTGTAAAATATTTGCAAAAATTAAACATGCTTAATAAATTAAGTACACAATTTTTTAATGATTTCAGTATATTGCATGATCTTGTTATATGATTAAATAGCAGTGGCACAAATATTTGTTACTTTCAAAAAAAAATTTTTATATATTTTTATATATATAGTTCAAAGTAACAAATATATATACATAAATGCTATTAAACTTATAATATAAAAAAATATTTTTTTTGAAGCATATAAAAATATATACTTATATAGCTATTGATCTTTTGGGACAGTGAGAGCATTTTTTTTCTCCAGAACTACTAGAAACAATATTATTTAAAAAAAAAAAAGAAATATAGAATAAAATTTTCCTTTGTAAGAAATCTGTCTCATTTAACAATGGTTTTTTTTTTTCATAAAAAAAAGAGTGATTTTTAAACATTTTTGCTTCCTTAAATTAAACATGCTTAATAAATTAAGTATTTCCTCTTCCTTTTTGTTTGATTTTATTGTGTTTAATCTACATATTTTTTTTTTGCAAAGTTAATTATCAACGACAATATTAATTATGAAACATAATTATTATTTCCTCTTACTATTTGCAAAAATTAAACATGCTTAATAAATTAAGTACACAATTTTTTAATGATTTCTGTATATTGCATGATCTTGTTATATGATTAAAGAGAATGTACGTATTAACTTTTTAAAAAATTGAATGTTTATTTTGAACCTTTATTTTTTTTATTTGAATACATTCCATTAAGATATTTTCATTTAAAAATCTCATTTTGAAATATAATTGATTAAAATAAGTAAACTTCTTCTTTCAAAAAGATTAAATAAATAAAAAATTCGTTTGGATCACTAAAATATTTTAATAGTCATTTACTACATGCATAAGTCTAACTTTCATCAGGTACATACTTTTTATTTTTATTAATAATGATGAAAAGTAAAATATACCACTAAAATATTTTAATAGTCAAATACGAATATCTCCGTGTGACTATTTCATGATCATTACTACTGGTATATTTGATAAATATTTATAGGTAATAGTAAAGTGACATGTATTTTAAAATATAACCCCGGAAACAAGAATTTTTTTCTCAAATAATTCTTTTTTACTTTTTTATTTATCAAAATGACTCACTGTTCAAACTATTGCCCAAAATGTCCATTTTTTTGAAAATCGCTACACCGTGTAGCGAGTTTGACTTAGGTCTGGTCAAAACTCGCTACACCGTGTAGCGAGTTTAGGGTAATTAAGTTTTACCGTTTGGAAATTAATTAGGGCATTTAATTAACCTAAACTCGCTACACCGTATAGCGAGTTTGGCCAGACCTAATTAAACTCGCTACACGGTGTAGCGAGTTTGAAATCCCCCTTTTTTCTTATTTTATTAAATTCTTCTCTTCTCTTCCTTCTTTCTTTCTTTCTATATACTCCTATATTATATATATATATATATATATATATATATATATATATATATATATATATATATATATATATATATATATATATATATATAAAATAATAAATTAGAAAGAGGAAGTCTCCTTAAAAATCCTCTCACTAAGAGAGGTCTCAAAGGAACTTGAAAAACAATGAAGATGAATCATCTATTTATAGTAGAAGAAAGATTTGAAAAATGTAGGATACATTTATGTGGGAAACACAAAAAATATTTGAATTTAGAGATGGTAGGAAAAACAAAATTTCATTTGCCTCCAAAAATTTCATTTGCACCCCTCATAAATTTTTTGTAGGCAAATGAAATTTTTCCTTAAATCAATTACTTCTCTTGATTCTTTTACTTGTTTCATTTTTATGTGAAAGTCTCATGAAATTTTTGACCAGTAATATACGTGATTTAATTATCTTAATAATGAAAACTTAAAAAATATTGTGTTTAATTTTTCAATTTTTACACTTTTATGAATAATGATTTAGGGTGAGGGGGCGCATGAAAATATTTCTACATATTTCTCATACTCTATTATGATCCAACTTAGTACTTTTTTAAAATATCTATTATGCTACAAGTAATCATTATAATAAATATGCAAGAGCTAGTGAATTATTCCTTCCGTCTCAGAAAGAAGTAGAAAGAAAGTTAATTCTATTTTAATTTAAATTTAGTGGTAAGTTTAATTGAATTTTTCCAAAAAAAAAATTGAAAAATTAAATACAATATTTTTTAAGTTTTCATTATTAAGATAATTAGATCACGTATATTACTAATCAAAAATTTCATGAGGCTTTCACATAAAAATGGAACAAGTAAAAGGTTCAAGAGAAGTAATTGATTTAAGAAAAAAATTCATTTGCCTCCAAAAAATTCATGAGGAGTGCAAATGAAATTTTTGGAGGCAAATGAAATTTTGTTTTTCCCACCATCTCTAAATTCAAATGTTTTTTTTGTTTCCCACATAGATATATCCTACATTTTTCAAATCTTTCTTCTACTATAAATAGATGATTCATCTTCATTGTTTTTCAAGTTCCTTTGGTATCTCTCTTAGTGAGAAAACTTTTAAGGGAACTTTCTCTTTCTAATTTATTATTTTATATATATATATATAATATTATATAATATATATATATATATATATATATATATATATATATATATATATATATATATATATATATATATATATATAGAAAAGAAAGAAAGAAAGAAGAGAAGAGAAGAATTAAATAAAATAAGAAAAAAGGGGGATTCCAAACTCGCTACACGGTGTAGCGAGTTTAATTAGGTTTGACCAAACTTCTTTGCACTGATGTAGCGAGTTTAGGTTAATTAAATGCCCTAATTAATTTTCAAACGACCAAACTTAATTACCCTAAACTCGCTACACGGTGTAGCGAGTTTTGACAAACCCTAATCAAACTCGCTACACGGTGTAGCGATTTTCAAAAAAATGGACAATCTGAGCAATAGTTTGAACAGTGAGTCATTTTCGTAAATAAAAAAGTAAAAAAGAATTATTTAAGAAAAAATTCCCGGAAACAATACTTCATTTGTCTTGTTTTCTTTTGTCACATTTGAATTTTAATGGTTAACACAAGTAAATTTAATTTGACCAAATATTAATATAAATTTAATCATCCTAGAATAAAATACTAAAATTCTAAAAATTATTATTGATAAATTACTAAGTAATTTATTATAACAATTTTAAAATGTTATTAGTATAATTAAATTAATGATAATATTTAAACAAAGTTCATTTTAAATAAAATAAAATAAAATAAAATAAAAGAGAGGGGGTATTTTATTTCACATTTTACTAGTCCAGGTTGGATTTGTTTTAGGGTTGATTTTTATTATTTCGGAAACATAGGACTTATGAAAGGAAAACATAAAGGAAAACACAAATTGGACTTGATTAAAAAACATCAAGTCCGATTTCAGTTTCCTGCAACATTGATCAAGACAATAATGGATTGGGTTCGGTGTCTACGGTTGAATTGCGAGGCAATTTGATGGGCCATGTTTTCGGCCTTCCATTATCATTTAGATGACTCTTATTTTTACTCTTCATTAATAACATTTTGGTCATTTTTCTCGTATCGTTATTTTTTGCCCGTTGAATCAGCCCGTGCTCGATTCTCACCTAACACATCAAAACTAGAATTGTGCGATTTGATTCAACGGAAAAACATCAAATCCGACAATCTCCAATGATTTTTCAGTTGATAGTGGAAAGTGGTTGTCACACTCGTTAGGCGAAAAATAATGCTTTTTTACTTTTATAAAGAATCACACCGAACTTTTTGTTTTAATTTTAATCTAGAGTGTAGTTCATCTAAAACAAAGTTATACTAATAATAAAATATGTAATTTTGATATACTTCATAAAGCGAATTTTGATCTTGTTAAAATTGATGACATTTTTTAAACAAACAAAATTTATGCACTTTACAAGATGTAATAAAGTATTACTCCCTCCGTTTAAAACTTACGTGCACATTTTATCATTTTGGGCGTTCCAAACCTACGTACACATTTCTTAAAATGAAAAGAAATCTTTACTATTCCCTCCACTCATTTTCTCTCCTACATTATTTTTATACTCACAACACCATTATAATTTACTATTCACTTCACTCATTCTCTCTCCTATTTTACTTTCACACTCACAACACTTTCAATATAATAACCCCTCCTTAATTTACGTGCAAAAGTCAAGTTACACCTGGGTTGGGACGGAGGGAATAAAGTACAATTTATTTTATATACGTCGAAATAAATGCCTAATTTTCATATATGAAATATTCTGAAGTTTTTTTTTTTATTTTATATACAATTTAATGAGAATGGTGCATAAATATATTTGTTGTTTACATTCTAAACATTTTATTCTGTAATTATAAAATAATAGTAATTCTTTTTTTTTTTACTTTTTGGTAAAAAAATATACTCCTTCGACTCCATAAAACATTACTCATTTCTTTGTTGAGAACGAAAAATAAGGAATAATGTTATTAAAGTAGGAGTTGTGAGTGGGAGGAGAGAGAATGAGTGAAGAGAATAGTAAATTTGAAAAGTGTTGTGAGTATGACAAGTGGGTCCCATGAATAAAGAAGTATTAAAAAAAAATTCTTTTTAGAAAAGTGAGACTTTAAAGTGGGACGCCCAAAATAGTAAAATGGGTAATGTTTTATGGGACGGAGGGAGAATATATAAGGATGAACGGTATAAATCGAGATAAGAACGTGTATCAAGCCGAGCAAATCCCAATGGATTGGTAGGGGTGTAAGTGGTTTAGTTCAAATCGCGGTTTGAGACCGAACCGAGCTAAACCGTGGGATTTAGCTCGATTTTTTTATTTAAGTGGTTTAGCTCGGTTTATAAAAATTACAAACCACATGGTTCGGTTTAGCTTGCGGTTTGAGGGTGCCCAGCCAGAGCCGCGCTAAACTCCAGAACCATGTGGCCCAGTATATGGGCAGAACCGCCAAACCGAGCTATGAAATCGAGCTATGGGCAGAGCTATGAAACCTAGAGCTAACTTACATTATAAAAATCTGGTCAACAAGGGGCCAAAGTGCAATTTGCTAGAGATTTTCCCACAATCTCCTTACCCTAGCATTTCTTTCGGCCCAATCTCTCTCTCTCTCTCTCTCTCTCTCTCTCTCTCTCTCTCTCTCTCTCTCTCTCTCTCTCTCTCTCTAAAATTTCCCTCATCAAACCACAAAATCATTCCTTCTTCCTCACTAAATATTGATTCCCATCCCATATACTTCCTTTTATCCAAGATTATCAAGCTCGAATCATTAATTTTGAGCAAATATTTGAAGAAATTTGAAGTTTGAAGAGTAAATGGGTTTTGCGATTTGTTTCTGTTGAGCTCAATGAGGTACTAAAGATTGTTTTAAGATTGTTTTAAGATTTTTGTTTGGCCCGTAATCCATCTTTAAACCGCGGTTTAGATCGAGCTAAACCGAACCTTGGCGGTTTAGCTTAGCTCGATTTGAATTTTTTTGTGGTTTAGCTCGGTTTGGAATTTCTCCAAACCGATACTAGCGGTTTAGCTCTAAAATTTCCCCAAACCGAGCTAAATCAAACCGTTTACACCCCTATGGATTGACTCCAAAATATAATCCATATAAGACTCGAAAATGCACGACAAAGGAGTGGGCTTTTTCATACCTTTGTTAAGTCGTGCATCCTCGTCATTTCCCACTATGTCGACCTAGACATAGTAAAGCGAATAAAGACCAAGGCCCAACAAAAATGCATGCCGAAAAGGCAAAATCATATAGGACAAGCAAGGACTCCTTTGAACACGAGGAGCACCTCCTCGGTTGTCAACAAAATAAGGAAATGGTTTTCCCCATCCTTCACAAATCTCTTCCTCGCCTCACGTCAGGCCAATCAGGCCATATATGATGAGAAACTTTCCTCCAAGGCGCACGTGCAGATACATCATCTAATCCTACTCAAATAAGGATTTGAACATTTATAATCCCACTATGATTATAATCACCTCTCACACGAGTTACTATTCAACATAGATTCTACAATATTATGCCTATATATACAAGCAATAATTCGCATTATTTTGCTAATGCATATTTTGACTCTAAACTCTTGTCAATTGATTTCTCTCTATAAACACAAATACTTACTCTCACGGAGGGCCTTTGCTTTAGTGAAGCCCCGACTTATTTTATGTGTTTGTTCTTTTTTCAGTTATTCAATTATCCAGATACAACCCGCTTAGATGGATTTGGGCTGATCCGAACGTTTTTGGCATTATCTGTTTGGTTTCATTGCTGGAAAATGATTCGAAACACCCTTGAATAACTTGAAAAATTCTCAGTGTTACTCCTGAACGTGATAATGTTCTTGTGGAAGGGATTCATGACAACACAAGAACCGCTTTTCCTCTTTGTCGATGGGAACGCCTCTCCTCCACCATCGATTGATGGGTGACCCCCAAGGAATGAATATTTGTTCTAGGGGACAACCAATAAACGAGATAGTGCAGACCCCTCCTCGTCGTCGGGGTCGAGGAAGGCCTGCCGGTAGCCATACGACGACGAATGCTGCCCAGGGAGGAATTGGGGCTTCCCCCCACAGGTTGATCGCAGAACTCTATTGCATCAACAGATGGAAACTTTGAAACGCATTTATGAAACGCAAAATGCCTTGTTACAGTTAGATCCTGAACATTCTCTTGATGAATTCATGAGGCATACGAGGACTGGAAATTCCCTTGTAGGGCAGAGTCAGGTTGATAGACGTGGTAGTCAGGCGAATAGAGAAAATCTTCCTCGCGGGCAACATCCCTTCGCATGGAATCTCTGGTAGATACAGGCAAAATCCCCAAGATGTCCCTACTCGTCATAAGACACATAGGAATGGCAACATAAGAAACAAGGTAGATTTGAGAAGTCACTTGAACCAACAAAAAGAGCAGAAGGTTAATTCTGCTGACTTAAGAGCAAGGCTCAGTCATACAAGGCATAAAACCCCTCCTCGGCCTAGGAGCCCTCTTCGTCCTAGGATCCTTGCTCGGCCAATAAACCTTCCTCGTTACTGATCACCTCCTCATCCTGAATTGGCACCTAGAAGGGACAGAGCACCATCGGCATAATGGGGACAATCACCAGGAGCGTGAGAAACATAGTATAGTGAACGGACACATAAAGAAATAAAGGATCCACCATAGCTCTCATTACAGCTCAGGGATCGATGCCAGAGAATTATTACTCTTGAAAAAGAGATTAGATGAAATGGAAATGGAAATGGAAATGGAAATGGAAATGGAAATGGAAATGGAAATGGGGAAAAAGGAAGTGGACGAAGATGATACCAGTGTTATCTGTCCTTTCTCCCAGTGTATTAATGATCTACCTCCCAATCCTGCTTTTAAAATCCCAAGTTTTGATAAGTATGCGGGAACCACCGATACACGGGATCACGTGCAAAGTTTTGAATCCACCATTGCTCTCCTCACCAAAGAAGATGACATTCTATTCAAGGCATTTGCGAGTACATTCTCTGAAATAGCTTTGGCCTGGTTTCGTGAGCAGAAGAAGGGAAGTATCGACAACTGAAAAATCATAAGTAGGAGGTTCCTGGATTGCTTTGCCACAACAGGGAAGAGAAAGAAAAGATTGACAGATCTTGCTAACATTGAGCAAGGGAAGAATGAAACAACTCTTAGTTATTACAATCGATTCAGAGCCATGTCATACCAAGTAGAAGAAAGCTTGACAGACAGGGAGGTTATTGTTTGCTTTAATTCCGGACTAGATCCGGATAATTGATCTATGAACTTTCTGCTAGAGAGCTTAAGTCAAAATCTGATCTATACAATGTGGCTTACGACATAGCGATGCCAGAAGAGAAAAGTAAAAAGAGGTCTGAGAAATCGGAATCAGAAGCAGTTGGTACCAACCAGACCTCAAATGGAAGTAGCTATAAGGGTAAGAATAGAACTCGCGCTACTGAAAAATCCGAGGTTTTTATCCCCCTCACATAACCAATCACAGAAATCATGCAGTTGGTGAATCTAGCAAATCCTCAACTGCTCTATAAAAGAACAAAGTACACCCGTGACAGCTTCAAGTATTGTGCCTTTCACAAGGAACACGGATATGACACGAAAAATTGCATCTCACTCAATAGAATGATCCATAGATGGGTAGATGAGGAAAATCTTAATCGCTACGTTATGAGAAATGATAACAAGCGAATAAAAAAGGATGACGATGATGAGGATAAGGAGGATGAAAGGGAAGATAGACCTCATAGGGCCAAACTTCATGTCATAAGGGAGGAAACTATCTCCAACAAAAAATTATAAGATCAGATAAACGAGCTATATAAGGTCTATCATATCCACGCCTAGATTATAAGGAAGAGTAGGTCATCAGTTTCTCCCCTAATGAACTAGACGGCACTCTGGGAAAGGATTTTTTTATTTTTTTTTGCGGTTTTTTGAAGCAGTGGGGGGTTAAAACACGGTTGGAGGGAAAGAGTTCTAACTGTCGGATCAATTTTTTGAGAGTCAATCCTGATCTATCTTTGTCTCAACGATTACTTCCATTGCCTATTGTAATATAGACTAGTAATATGAGCCCGTGCCAAAGACACAGTAACATTATGAAAATGATAAGAAGTGAAAAAAATGGAAACGCATGTTAACTGTCAACCTAAACCTTGAAACCTCAAATTTCGTAGATGAAATCAATGAAAAAGAAAAGTTGAATTATGCAAATAGAGAAAGAACATACATGATGATTAAGATGGGAAGAAAATGACAATGTCAAGGAAGACAGAGTAGTAGACAAAAGAGAAAAGAGTCTGGTGCTAACGATGAGTAATTGAAAAAGTTTCTTTTACGTTTTAAATAAAAGGCGCGAGAACGTTAAAAGAAAGGTTTGGAAGGGAGAAGTCTGGAGGGGAAGTTATAAAATTGGGAGTAAGAAAGTGAAATTGAAAGAAATTGAGTGGCTAGGAAGTGCACAGGGAAGTCCACGAGGCTCGATGTGAGTAATCGATGCATCATATCCAAAGACTAAACATCGGCGACAAAAGCAATCAGCTGACAAAAGCAGCGAAATGTAAAGTCAATGAATTGAAATCTTGTCTTGCTTGGCCTCTAGGATGCATCCACCCATTTTTATTTGTGTATAAAGATTTTTGGGTAGCTTTCACTCTTCTTTACTTTCAATGGATAGCCCTCTTTCGAATGAGATCTTGTCAATTGTGACACAAACTTTCTCTTAATGTCATTTTGATCACATTATTGAAATGACTTCATACTGCATGCATAGTGGAGTAGGCTTTGTTTCCCTTTAGATTAGGCACCCACCAAGAGACATCCATTAGGATAAATTTTGAGTCATATAGATGTTAACACTTTTTAAGAAGAATTCACAATTCAAAGAGGAGACAAGTCAAAGATGTAATACAAATGACCACGAGATATCGTGCAAATTAAACAAATATGCATGCATTTTTTTCATTTTTTTATTAATAATATACAATACGAGTGTAGACCATGATGTGACCACACAGGGATCACACCATCAACGACACACAAACGAGAGAGACTTTCTTAGAGTGTAAAGTCTCTCAAAATCAATGGCCTTGGTGAAAAAGTTAGCCCACTGTTTTCGGTTCTTATAGGATTTAGGCTAAAAATTTATGCTCAATAAGGTCTCGAATAAAATGATGTCTAATGTATTTGTGTTTAGTGCGAGAGTGCTTAACAGGGATTTTTGAAATGTCTATAGCACTTAGATTATCACAAAAGACAATTAACACATTACTTTTATGTCCGTGATCCTTAATCATCTTATTCATCCAAAATAATTGAGAGCAACATACGCCTTTTGAGTGAGAAGCATAGTTTTTATTGTACGAAGAGACCATGTTATTTTCAAGATAAAAACAACCCCCCAATTTTATTCTTCAATTCATTTTGTACCCCACTCATTTTTTACTATTTCAACAATTTTGGGCTCAAGATGAGATCTGAAAATGACAAGTACTTACCTTGGGTAACACGGAAGATGACCGGTTTAGACCGGCGAGTCTTTGTAATTGACTCTAGCCTTCGGTTTGGACCTTACCTTTGCATGCACGTCTCCAACAACTTGTGAGACGGAATAGTCCGTTTGTATTTTGCTTGAAATGTTTAAAACTATTTATACTGCTTCTACCATGTTCTCTTGGAAAATGCCTGCGAATACGAGCGACCATTAAATTCTGGCGATGTGAGCTGTGATGTGATCACATCACGGGGTACATCGATCTTTTACGTATTCTCTTGCTTTCTCTCCAGAATTTTCTGTTCATATTCTTCATTTAATTTTGTCTCCGGCTCTTCAACAAAACCTGTAACTTCTTCATTGGCGGTCTCCAACTATTCAACAAAACCTGTAACATCACAAAACTTATACTAATTGTCAGAAGTTTTAAATCCTTTAAATATACAATTGTCTATTTTATCAAAAACCTCACAAACTTTCTTATCAAATTTCACATGCATATCATTGTCACACAAATGTCTAATGCTTATGAGATTTACCTTAAGGCCTTCTACCTGAAGAACATTATGGAGATTACGTATACCCTCAACACTCAAGGTTCCTTTACCAACAATCTTACCTTGGGCACCACCTCCATATTTCACAATTTCTCCATTCACATGAGAATAATCTGACATAAATTTAGTTGTACCTGTCATGTGCCTTGAGCACCCACTATCAAAATACCAAGAGGTAGACACACTGCTTTTTAGAGAAATGAAAACAACCTTACACTCCTCACCCTTCTTCTCAACCCACACAAAGCGCCCAGTTGCAGTGATGTGAATGGTGATGTGAGTACATCAGGAGGCTCATCTGCGGAGCGAGATTTCCCAAGATCATGAATTCTTTGGTAACAAAAGGGTGCGATATGACACGGAGCAAAACGGTAATGACACACAAACTTTCTTCTCCTAGGTTTGGACTCTACCTTTTGAAAATCTTTATATTTGGAGGTACCTTCACCTTCTTTAACAAATGTGGATTCATAGCCAAGACGAGTTTTTGTTTGAATTCCCAAGTTTAAAACTTCTTCAAGTTTAGCTTTTCCATAGTTTAACTTTTTAAAAGTCCCATTTGCTTTTTCAAGTTCGGCTTTGGTTTTCTCAGAGTTCAATATCACGCATAGTAAGCATGACTTCGGGTTTGGCTATGGAATCCTTTTGGTTGTCATTTTCAATGGAAACTCTCTCAAGATCAGATTTTAAAGAAGAAATTTCGGTTGAGAGTTTCACATTGACCTTTCAAAAACATCAAGTTTTTCAATACGTTTTGCCAATCGGCAAAAAGATCGATATATGCCTCATGCGGTTCCTCAAAATTACCATCACATTCCTCTTCATCCTCTGGTTTTTCGAAACGGAAAAGAATTCGCCAGTTGAACACGAGTCGGAAGATGTGATGGTTGGTGTGACTACATACGAAGCTACATTAGCTTGATGTTTGTGACTAGGAGGCATGATTGCTAAGTTTAGCGTTTCATCATCGTCCTCACTATCACTAAGGGTCGCACAAAAGCTCATTCCCTTTTTCTTGAGTGTTGGCACACTCATTGGCATAGTGACCAAAGCCTTTACGGGCTCTACATTGAACGAGAATCGGATCTCCTTTTTAAAAAACTTCTAGGTTGTTTAAAAGTTTTTGATATCCTCCTCAAATTTTCAATAGTTGATATGTTTTGGCTTTCGATGGAAACTTGTTATCCTTTTTGTTTTTTAAAAAAGATGTAAACCTTTTAGTGAGTAAAGCCACATCTTCAATTTTCAAATCGAAATCTCTATATCTTTAGAGATTTCTACAATTTCTTTAGAAACTTTGGAGGCCAACTGGAAAGAGCATCGGCAAGAGCAATACTTTCGGCTTTATGTTGTTCTTGAATATATGTGTTCATCTCAAACATGGTTAGTTTACCCACAAGAGTATCTAAAGCCATGGTTGCGGTGTCATTTGCTTCTTCAATAGCAGCAATTTTAATATTAAATTTATCAGTGACGAGTTCTTAACATTTTGCATACTAATCTAGCATTTGATATAGGCTCACCTAGGGAGAGGCATTCATTAGAGATTTCTCTCATTTTAGCGAGAATAGCTTTTTATGTCTTGTCTCCCATTCATTCTCAAGTTTTCAAACTTGGTCATGAGAATTCTCAACCTAGTGGCTTTAACACTATCATCACCTTCACGGTGAGCTTGCAAAATATCCCGGGCGAGTCTTTGCTATATTTTGATTTATTACAAGTCTAAACATGTGTTCATCCACATGACTCGAAATAACACCAAGGGCCCTAGAATTATAATTAGCAAGGGTAATTTCGTAGTAGTCTAGTCTTCCTCGGGTTTAAGTTTGTAGGATTTTTGAGGTTTCACCCACTATATCCTTGTTTTCAACCTTAGGAGGAGACCATGGGACAATAATACTAAGCCATCGCCCTTTCATCAATTGCTTTGATGTAAAGACGCATCTTAGCTTTCCATAAAGCATAATTAGTTCCATCCAGAGGAGGACGGTATTGATTCAAGTGTCCTTCCATAATGACCACTCTTTCTTGGATCTCGCTCGGTGAAGTCGAGTGTGGCTCGATACCAATTGAAAGAAATTGAGTGGCTAGGAAGTGCACGGGAAGTCACGAAGCTCGATGTGAGTGCGATGCTATCACACCGGCACTAACATCGGCGACAAAAGCGGCGGAATATAAAGATTAAAAACGTTTTGAAACACAAAAATAACACTTATCTCTGAACTTTGTGGAGACAATAAAACTTCTCTTATTAAAACGATTATGAACTCGGTTACAAAGAAAAACACAAGAGAAGACAAAATAATCAAAATTACTCTCACGAGAAAAAAACACTCTTCTGTAGTATGAAACTTTAGCAATCTTAGAGTGAAAAAACGTATGAACAAATGAGGCATGCTCCTCATATTTATAGCCAAGGATTCTTAGGAGAAGTTAGGATGATTTAGGCAAACTTGAGCTACATATCTTCAATCCTAATCTCTTTATCCTTTATCCACTCCAAGCTAGCTCCTTTTCCTCGTAGAGCTTCTTTTCCTTCTTTGTGAGAGACCTACTAAATAACCAAAATATAAACTAAATAAATCAAATATTTTGTTAGTAGGTTAGTCAATAAAATAAATAACTAAATATAAACTAAAGAGATATTACTACAAATATAGAATCTAAAAAATAAGAAAGATACAAATCCTAATAATTAAAAAATCATCCTTGGAGAAAATGAGTGCGTCTGCTTGAGAAAACGCGTTTCTCCGTAACTATGGAGAAGCGTGTTTTTCATAACTTGAACTGCTTTACATTTGATAACCGTGAGAAAAAAAAAAAACCCCGAGGCCAGAGACGAAAAGCTACGGATATCCGAGAAGCTTTCGCATTTGATAGGAAGGCTTTGCGAGTTGATATCCAAGCTTTTGTATTTGACAAGCGAAGGATGTGAAATGTGATATCCGAGAAAAAAAAACCCGAAGGCCAAGATCAAAAGGCTTACGGATATCCAGGAAGCTTTTTGCATTTGATAAATGTGCTTTCTTGCGGTTGATATCCGGAAGAACATTTGTATTTGATATGAGAAGGGATGTGAAATGTATATCCGAAAGCTTGTTAGAGTGCTGCGATATCCGTAAAAACCTGTTGCAGTGCATATCGAGAAATGTGTTAGGGCATATCCGAAATTGCTATTGAAGGTTTCTGGGATATCCGAGAAACCTTCAAATGTATATCAGAAACATTTTGAAGGTTTACGGATATTCATTTGAAAGCGTTTACGGATATCGCACTTTTCATAAGGGCTTTACGCCGCCATACAGTCTCAACCGTTGTCCAAACGCTACGACATGTCGGGACCCGTTTCTCCAGTAAGCTTAATGGAGAAACGCCGCTTTTCCCTTAGATTTTTGTGTTTGGAAAATATGTGTGAAACACCTCACACTGTACAAAGTATGTTGGATTAATATGTAACCATCGCACTCAATTTTCGATAATCGATCTCAGAACTTCTTTTATATTGGCAAGCGCGGTTATGAAAACGTTTTTCTCAATGTGTATTATAGTTTATAGATTAGCAATAATTTGTTTATGGGAATTTCTCTTAACAAAATAAGATGTCGGGACAATTGCTAAAAACAGAGTATAAATAAATAGGCATCCCGTTTCTGATATCTTAACTCCATTTTCGTTTGTGTTTTACTCCGATGAAGGCTCTTCGCCATCTCCTCTACATGGTATTAGCCATGCCTCGCTACCCATTCCTTTCTCTGGTTATATGGCGTCAAAAGCACTCCCAATCTACTTGGCCGAGGGCGATGCTCTCAGAATACTTCCGCTATTGCAATCTCTCTCCGGTAATTGCCGTCAAACTGGACTGACGGCCAAACAACGATGCTATTCTGGATCACTAATCACCGGCAGTTCAATAAGACCAATTTTGGCCCGTAATCCATGGCTACGGTGGCAATTCGCTTTGTGGCAGTTCTTCATGCAGCAGTGCGCCCGAACTTCTCTCAAACCTTCAATTTACTGTACCATACCGGATCTGCTTTTCTTCGGAGATTCATTCACAACGCGGAGCGAAAGCGGTCGGACAACACATTTTCAGAGGCGCGGAGTGCGTCTGCGAGGGTTTGAAAAAATTGGGTGTGGAGAAGTTCTCAATGTTCTCTATCAGCTACGGAGGGTTCGAAGTAGGGTATCGTATGGCTGAGGAAGTACGGGGGGGATGGTGGAGAAGGTTGTGATTTACCGAGTACGGGAATCGGATGTACGGCCCCGGAGCAGAAAGCGGCACAGCTTAAGGAGATAGGGACGAACCTATGGGATTTGTTGGTACCGAATGAACCGGAAGATTACCGGAAGTTGGTGAGATTGAGCTTATACAAATACAAGTATGATCTTGTAAATTGGATGCCTGATATCTTCCTCAATGAATACATACAAGTCAGTGTTCCTTTCTTTCTCTACATTACTTCAGATAAAATGTTACATATATTTATAATTAACACATATTTGAAAAATAAATACTCCCTCCGTAAAATAAAGTAATTAGCTTCACCCTTTCGATTTCGAGATGAGCATGCAAATTAAGAAAATTGGTGAGTGGAGAAAATGTTGTGAGTGTAATAGTAAAATATGAGAGGATGAGTGGAGGAAATAGTAAATTTGAAAAATGTTGTGAGTGTAGTAGTAAAATAGGAGAGAGAATGAGTGAGTGGAATAGTAAAGATTCTTTGTCATTTTAGGAAAGGTGAAGCTTTAAACGGGACACCCGCCCGTTTGACAAAAGTGAAGTTATTAATGGGACGAGTGAGTGGTAATAGTCAGAGAAGAAATAATATCACCATCTTTGTCCCAATAAGGCACCACCACTTTGGTTCGACGCACAGTTAGGCACGCAAATTAAGGAAAAAGATAAGTGGAGAAAATGTTGTGAGTGTAAAGTAAAATATGAGAGAGAATAAGTGGAGGGAATAATAAATTTGAAAAGTGATGTGAGTATAAAAGTGAAATAGAAGAAGAATTAGTGGGTGGAATAATAATTTTTTTTTGTCATTTTAGAAAAAAGTGAAAAAATAACGGGGACGTCGCTTTTGAATAATTGGTGAAACTTTTATTGGAGCGAAGGAGTATACGTTTCTCAAAAATTTAGATGGTTATGATTTAGTAAGTAGCATGAGAATGTTGTGATACGCATACTTCATTATTAAACAAAATCATACGCATGCTTGCTGGGGTTTGGAACGGTTTTGGAGTCCATGATTTTTGGACCCTCGTTCATTTTATACTTATAATTTATTATTCATCTATCTCAAATTAAATTTGTTTTTATAGCGTATATTAAGCCGTTGCCAAATAAAAAGTACGTTTTCATTGATTTGAAGGAAAACGATACAGGTGTTTCCTGTCCCCAACATTTTATGCTTTTTGAAATTAATTTTAGCAATTGAAAGAGAAAATAATTAAACAACACTTTAAAAATAATAATGGAGTAAGCGACAATGATTGAGTTAACGTACTATATAGGATTTTTTACAATTAATGAAAAATACTACAATTTGACATCTTAATTTAACGTACTTTATGCTCATCTCATTTCAATATAATGAAACGTTACTTACTAACGACGTTAAAAGATAACGAAATGTCAACAAAATAAGAAAAAAATTAACACCCGTTAAATATATTTAATATTCAATTTAGTGATAGAGAAGGAAGGTTATATGATAATGAGAGAAATGGTATTTGAAACGAGAATTTAAGAAAACAAAGAAGGCGGGAATTGAAACTCTCTAATAGTTGCTCATCCCGCAAAACTATTTTCATAAAAATCAATATCAAAAAGTCTCCTTCAATACAGAAACCTAGCACTCTTTAAATACTAATCCTAAGAATACTCTAAGAATACTATCAAAAATAAAACTAATTAAAATCAATCAAAATATTATTAAAATAAACGGTCTAAAATACTAGCAAATGAAATAAGGAAACAATGAAGCTTAGAAAAGGCAACGGCGTGATGTTAACATAAATCAACGCAGAACATCGGCCAGAGCTTGAGGCGGGCGCACGGCTTCCAGGAGGCCCATGCCTTGGCCTCGTCCCACACTGCAAGCTGTATCATCTCTCCCTTCTTAGAAAATTAAATTAGACCTCGCGGGTGAGTTGTTGCTCTTGGGGAAATTCATCAAGAATTTTACGGCTTCAATTGTCGACGAACTTTAAACTTCACTGAGAAACTTGTTATTACATCCATCCAATCGGCCCAGTGAACTTGGGTAAAGGCTTCAACAAATAATTTTCTGATGTGAAAAGATGAAGAAAACCACACGACTCCACAGAAGGCGGACAAAAGGATCATCATACAAAACGACCTCTTTCTTGTTGCCTCAAAT
>JAFEMH010006822.1:0-111370 GCA_022495995.1 Adenophora triphylla var. japonica | reverse complement strand
ATGTAATAATCTACTTTTTTTTTTTTTTATTATGAATGCAATGTTGCATGAGTCAGGAGTTTCTTGGCTAGGGTGCGAATGTATGGTATGTGAAGCTGTTTGGGCGAGGCTTTACCACGAGGTTTCGAGCGGCGGGATGAAATATTCCTCCGTGGTGCCCGGCGGTTTGAGCTAGCACTGTGATTTTTTGATGGTGACAAGCGTGTCCGCGCGGACTAGACGAGGAATACGACCTTTGTCCTTTAATTTTGCTTCGAGATCTGGTTTTCCTTTATTTCAAATTCAAACACCTTCTTCAACCACCAGTTCAAACAGCCATTTTCGGGGAAAAGGAGAGAAAATCCATGGAGAGAATTGTGAGCATGCAAAATCCACCCAAATTATCCCAAGCTTCTCAAATGTCATTCTTCACCAAGTTGAAGGAGTGGTGCCGGGAGATTATGCATGAGAGGAGGTCATTCTTTGAAGAAAGGTACAAGATCACGATGCTTGTGGTCTCTTAAGGAATTGATTCCGAATTATGATCTTTTGAGAGCTTCTTCCTCATTTTGGGACACTAGAAGGCATGTTTTTGCTTCTCTTACAATGAAATGGTCCCGACTGTTGAAGAATTTCGGGCTTTGCTTGGTGGTCCCGAGGTGGAGGAGATTGCGATTCCTTTGCCCGGAGGAGCCTCTTTCGTTGATAGGTTGTGCAACCTTCTTCATCTTTCCCCGGGGGAAGCACAAGGTATGCTCCGTGGTCCCGATCACTTTGACATTTCTGGTCTTCCTGATAGATTTAGGGGCTTAGGCTTGGTGGATGATGCCTATTGGGATGCTTTTGCACTTTGCATGTTTGGTACCTTGTTCATGGTTTATTCCTTTGGAATTTGTCATCGGGCTCTGCTGGATGTAGTGGTTCACTGTCGTTTGGGCAGAGATGTTGTACCTTTGATCCTGGGGGAGACTTTTCATGCTCTTGACAGGTTAGCTACCGGGAGGCGGTACATGCACGGGGGCAGCCCGTTTCTCTTGACTCTGTGGCTGATGGAGCGCCTGGGGGTTCTTCGAGACCGGACATGATCGAAGCCTTGGACATTTGCCGGGAGAGGGTTACGGTGGATTTTGATGATCGGGGCTCGTGGGAGCGTTGGATGGCTGGTCGCGGGCGAAGATATCAGATGTTCGGTGCCTCATTGGCGGGTAGAGACTCGGAGAGTACTTGAGGATGGATCTCCCGTGGTTATGCTTAGGGGCTTTCTCGGTCCGGCTTTTACATTCCGGCTGCGGATTACCGAGGCAGTTTGGCTTGGAAGCGAGGTTCCTTTGGAGGACTTTGATGATATAGCCACTAGGGTGGTGGCTTGCTTCTATGGATGATCCTTCGGTGTTCCCATTTCTTTCCAGTATGGAGGTATGACGTCTTTCCTCCTCGGGTTATCCTCGAGCGTTCAGAGACTGTGTTTCGACCACTTGGTACTTGGATTGAGTACGAGAGGCATTTGGGGAGACTCGAGATGGCTATTTTGAGACGGCGTGAGGCCATTGTGGGTGCGGAGGACACGACGGTTTCGGAGAGGAGGAGGGCCGAGGCGAGGCCAACCCTTATGATAGGAGCGGAGATGTTGTGGCCAGACTATGAAGCTTATGTCAAGAGACGGAGAGGAGGACTCCTACGTTACCGGCTCGGCTACAAGAGATGAGAGATGACGCTAGGGCTACTAAGGCCACGACGGAGGCTGGTTTGATAGATCCTGTTCCTACACGAGCTTGGTAGGAGGAAGACCGAGCATTTTCTGTTCGGAGGAAGAAGACCCGAAGGGGAAGAAGAGGGGAGATGCGTACGAGCGGCTTAGAGTGACCTTGAGGTTTCAGTATCCCTTTCTTGTTGTAGCGGAACACATTAGTTAAATTATGTATCTTAGTTTCTTTTAGCGAGGTTGCCGGTTGTAGGAATGAACCGAGCTTAGACTCATCAAAGAGCTTTTAAGCGTAATGACTATGTGAATTGCTTTAGAGTTTTCGAGACGCTTTCATGGTCGACAAAGTATGTCTTTTATTTGTATTTTAGACCGAACCGTTTCCGGCTGCCTACGTTCCCTTCGGACAAAAGGGCTCAGGTCTCCGTAGTTCGACCCAGTTAATTTTTTGTTTTTTTTTGTTTGTTTTTTTTTTGGTGCAACCCTGTTTTTTACCTAGGCCGCCCTTTTCGGGTTTTCAACCTAGTTGGGTATTACTCTTTTAGCACTCTCTTTTTTTTTTGATATATTTTTTTTTGATATATTTTTTTTTTGTTTTTTGTTTTTTTTTGACTCAATGTTTTACGCGTAGTATACGCGCGGCTTGTCACCATTCACTTTGGGTGTACAAAAGGATTTCCGTCGAGGTGCGAGTTGCATGGCTCCTCCCGGAGAAGATCTTACGGACGACATATGGTCCGAGCCCGGACGGGCTCCCATTTGCCCAACGGGTTGATACGGACTGGGGGCTTCTCTTTCAAAACGAGATCACCTTCTCGGATCTCCCGATGCTTTACTTTCTTGTCGAAGGCTCTGGCCATTCTCCCTTGGTAAGCTCGGATATGTTCCATGGCCTTCAATCGGCGTTCATCTAGCAGGGCCAATTCATCATGGCGACTTTGGAGCCATTCGACCTCGTTGATTTGACTTTCCAATAGTACCCGGAGTGAGGGGATTTCTAACTCGATTGGGAGTACGGCTTCCATCCCGTAGGTAAGAGCAAATGGTGTTTCCCCGGTTGCCGTTCTGACGGATGTTCTGTAGCCCCAGAGCAAGGTGAAGCTTCTCGGGCCAATCTCGACCTCGGACGGCCATTTTCCGGATGATGTTTTCCAAGGTCTTGTTTCTTTGCCTCAACGGCTCCGTTAGTTTGGGGCCTGTAGGGAGATGACTTGTGACGGGTTATTACGAACTACGCTAGCGACTGTCGCATTCCCCTTCAAAGTGGGATCCATTATACGAGATGATTTCGGCCGGCAACCCGTATACGCATATGATGTTTTCTTTGATGAAGAGGGCTACTTTCCTTGAGTTGAGGACCTTGTAGGACTTGGCTTCAACCCATTTGGTGAAATAGTCCCACGGCTACCGGGGACGAATTCGTGGCCGTTCTTTGCTGGTGGTGTGATTTTGCCTATGACATCAATTCCCCAAGTGACGAAAGGCGAAGGGGTTGTCATGCGGTATAACTTCGTGAGGAGGCAAATGATTGAGATTTGAGTACGGCGGCATTTGTCGCGGCTTTTGACGAGGCTGGATGCGGTCGGTTTCCATGGAGATCCAAAAGTATCCCATTCTTAGTATGATTTGCATTAGAGCCCGAGCATTCGTATGGGGGCCGCAGTACCACCATGTACTTCTTTCATGAGTCCGGTAGCCTCTTGTTTGCCGATACATCGCGGGAGGGGCCTTGATAACGCTTCTTGTACGGCATGTTTCCCAAAAGAACATAATGGGAGGCGAGTCGCTTCGAGTGAGAGGCTTTTCGCTTTGATTCCTTCTTTATATTCCCCATCTTCATTTTTGAAAGAGGCTTCGCCGTTCTTTAAATCTTGATAAATGCGAGTGTACCGGGGATCATTTGGCCGGTTCGGCCTCCGCTTCGATTTCAAAGCAATAAGCGGGGTTTTCTCTTCTCCCGACTACGAATGGTTTGACGAGACTTTCCTTCGGGTATTTCAACGAGGGAGGCTAGTGTTGCCGAGCATGCGAATGCATTGCGATCTACGGGCAAGTAATGGAAAGTTGATTTCCTTGAATTGAGTTACTAGCTCTTCCATGTAAGTGTGATATTTACGAGACCCGGGTCCACGGTCTTCCATTTGTTAGAGACACGATTGATGATGAGGGCGAGTCACCGTACACCTCTAATTCTTTGATATTTCTTTCAAGGGCGGCTTCAACCCGGCTATGCAAGCCTCGTATTCGACGGCATTGTTGGTGACCTCGAAGTTCAATCTTCTTGCTATGGGGGTGTGCTCGTCGGTAGGATCGACCGAAGCATTCCTATTCCATTCCCCCTTTTGTTTGACGCCCCGTCGAAGAAGAGTTGCCCGGCGATTTTCTCCTTCTAGAGCAAAGATTCCATCATCGGGAAATTGAGGTTCGGGTCCTCGGGACTCATCACTTGGGAAATCGGCCAAATGTTACGCCATTATACGCCCTTTTACGGATTTCCTTGAAACATAAGTGATGTCGTATTCGGCCAAAAAGAACGACCATTTTGCCAACCTCATGGAGATGGAAGGCTTGTCGAACGAGATATTTGATGGGGTCTATCTTTGAGACGAGATGTATCGGGTGAGGCTGCATGTAGTGTTTCGGCTTTCCCGCTACCCGGACCGGGCTGCGCAAGTCTTTTCACAAGCGAGTAATTGAGTTCGCTCCCTTGAAGCTTTACGCTCCACGAAATAGATGGCGTTTTCGACCTTGGAATTTTTCTTTTCTTGAGCTAACATAGCCCCAATTCTTTGTGTCCGTGACAGGTTAGGTATAGCAATAGTGGCTTTGCGATGTGGTGGGCAAAGAATCGGGGATTCACAAGGTACGCCTTGATACGTTCAAGGCGGGCGGCATTACGGAGTCCATTACGTGTAGGCATTTTTCTTCATCAACTTGAAGATCGGCTCGCAGATCGAGGTCGGCTGATTTACAAAGCGGCTTATGTATTGCGGTCTTCCCATGAAGGATTTTACTTACGTCGGTGTCGGGGTGGCTTCATTTCAACTATGGCCTTGATTTTACGGGGTCTACTTCAATTCCCCGTTCTGTCACCATATATCCTAGCACCTTGCCTCGTCTTACACCGAAGGTGCATTTAGGCTGGATTCGGTCTCATCTTTGTGGTCTCGGAGGCGGCCGAAGAATTTTCTCAAGATCAACAAAGTGCGGCCATCGATCCTTTGGAGTGTATTATCATGTCGTCCACATAGACCTCAATTTCTTTGTGGATCATGTCATGGAACAAAGTTGTAGGCGCCCTGCAGTACGTAGCCCGGCATTCTTTAGTCCGAACGGCATGGCCGTGTAGCGATGCGTACCCCGAGGGGTTGTGAAGGCTGTCTTGGCTTGATCTTCTTACGCCATTTTGATTTGGTTGTAGCCGTAGGCAAAGCCGTCGACGAAGGATTTAACTTCATGGTTGGCCGTGGAATCTACGAGAATGTCGATGTTTGGCGGGGAAATCATCTTTTGGACTAGCTTTGTTCAAGTCTACGAAATCTACGCGGCATCGGATCTTTCCGTTGGCCTTGGTTACCGTTACTATGTTGGAAAGCCATGTAGGATATTCAATGACCACGATGAACCTGCTCGAGCATCTTTTCTATCTCTTCCTTCACTTGTAGGGACCATTCGGGCTTAATTCTTCTTAGTTTACGCTTCCGGCTTGACTTAAGGTCGAGCGGTATTCGGTGTTCAACTATGGAAGGATCGAGGCTGGCATATCTTTATAGGACCATGCGAACACATCCACGAATTCTCTTAGAAGCTCAATCGGGCGTCCCTTTCGATCCCTTCGAAGAAACTACCAATCTGCGTCTCTTTAGGCTCTTCCGCGGTTCCCAGATTCACACTTGTCAAAATCTCTTCGGCGGCTTGGGCTCGATTTTCCTCTTTCCGAACAACTTTTGCTTAAAGATTTCTTTGATATATTGTTCGTTTAATGTGTACGCTTCTTTATCTAGTGAATCATTATTAACTATTTTTAAGTTATTAGTTAATTTATCATTAGTTAAAGCGGCAATCGGGGATACTCGAAAGGTCCATCATTTCATTAAGAACGAAGGGAAATACGACGTTGGCTACAATTTCGTAGTCTTCGGGCGTAAGGCCATCGGACGACTCGAGAGACTCAAACTTCAACAATGAGAGACTCGGAGGACTTTACAAAGGTTGACCTGAAAGGGACGGGGGACCAATCCAAGCTTGGTGATCATTTCTTCTTTGGTCGCGGACGGAGCTGAGAGAGTTTCCCAATTCCTTAATGGCATCGGTCGGTGGCCTCATGACTCGGGGATTATCTTGTTTACATTCTCCTTCCTCAATCATTGCTATCATCTCTTTGTACGAACCGAGAATCAATCGGGTCCGGCACTGGCGAGCATATGAATGTAGGGATCTTCTTGCGGATACGCCGCATCCTCGGTCTACGGAGAATTCTAACTCGTCACGGTCGACCGCTCAATCCGGATGTAGGGCGTATTGCGTCTTGGTGTCTTCTTTGGAAAAATCTCATGCCCCATGCTTGAGCGGAAAGGCTTAGCGGGTAGTTCTTCGAGGAGGACGTCCCATACGATGTTCATACATTCGAGTTGAGTCTGCCGGTGCTTGTCGACTTTTATCATGAAGATCTCTTCGCTTGGCGAGGCCGAGAGAATGGAGTTTGGAGAATGCGACAAATCTCGATTGGAGGTGGAGGTTTGTGTGCTCGTATCATGGCGGTATTCGGTGTTTCTTTCCATTACGCACTCCAAATGTTGGAAATGGCAATTGAACTTGATGAATCGAGCGCTTCGAGTCTGCCCGCTTGAGTTCGTTGACATAGTTGGCATCACCTTAGGATTACAGGGGATTACGATGAGACTTGCCCGATAGTCCCTTGGTCGATTCGGAGGAGGTAGCCGGTGTGCAGGCTGCGGGCATGCTTGGCGACGGTCTCGGCTTCGTTCCCTATGAGGAAAGCTGTCACCTAATGACTTCAAGATCCCCCTGCCGGTTAATGAACTTGACGCATTGATGGAGAGTGGAAGCTATGGCTTTCATGTGGTGTAACCAAGGGCGCCCAACGAGTGTGAATTCGGATGGGATGTCCATTACATGGAATTTCTTGGCACCATTTGGGTTTCGAACCGAGTTCCCGAGCCACCGTCCCAGATGGGGCGAGACGTGCCGTCGTAGGCCTTGATTGGCCAGGGTAGATGGGATCATGTGCCTTTCATTGATGCGTAGGGCCCGCATCATGCGAGGAAGGACGTTAACGGCCGATCCATTGTCCACCAATACCCCGGGAGTGATACGGTGTTGAGCCGAATAGTGATGTCTGAGGCTTCATTGTGTTTGGAGACATCTCTTGGCAAATCTTCGTCGCGAAGGTGATCATGCTACCATATAGTCGGGGATCATAGATTTGGTCCTTGTACGGAGAAAGAGAGTCATCAAGCCGGTCACTTCGTGCCTTTTCTTGCGAGGTAGAACCTTTCTTTGAAGCCCACAGGTTATGTTGAGGCCGTTTGTGGCGGTTGCCATCCCAGTCGGCATATTGATTGAGTGCGGCGCCAGCGGCGTTGGTCTTTCTTTGTCGGTATGCGCTCGGGAGGCTGGACAAGGCGAATCTTGGGCGACCGCGGGGGGGTTAGACTTACGATTGGCGATAAAATTACCCCGGATCTACGGTATTACGGTGTCCGAAGGTCTCAACTCTATCGTTGGCAAGGCTTTTCGGCTCCTTTATCCCTGTTTGCTTTGGGGAAGACTGGCTGGAGTAGAGTACATAGTAATCAAATCCCCCAGATGGCTCCCCAAGCGTACCCACACTGGTATCACCGGCCTCGAACCTCTCTTTCAATTTTTGCTGGGAGGAAATTTTCTTCTTCTTAGGAGGACGGTCCTCGTGTATCCAATCCTGATAGTCCCTTTCAAGGCAGTCGGGGCAGTCACAGATATCCCACCAAATGTGCTCTACAGCTGGTGGTGGATTTGGGACCTCGGGTTGAGCGGTCTTGGAATGACTTTGAGTTGGCCCAGTGCAGGGAGATCTGCTGTTGGGCTCATCGGGAAGCAAATGGTTGGACTCCGCCGGGTAATGAGAGGTATTAGGAGCCGGGGGAACAGGCACATATTTGTCCTTCAAGGGAGCCCCAGTCAGTTGGGGGATTGACAATGTTCCGAAATGACGTGTGGCCTCTTCGATCCAGGCCTGCTGTTTATTCTGGCGTTCCTCGAGAGCCCTGATGGCTAACCATATTTCCTCTGTTTTTTCCCAATCTCCGTTCCCCTTACTGATTTATGCGGGATCGGTATCACTCGAGAGGGACACGATGGGCTGGCGAGGTATGCTTGAGCTTGCTCCATCTCGGCTAGCTTTGTTGGAATGGCGGCCCTTTGAATTGCTGTTTTGGGGGCTAGTTGGCCTGTAAGTCGACGGGCAGGAGTCCCGGCGGTGGAGACATAGGAATCTTGTGGTGGCATCTTGACATATCCAGGACGGTTGAGAGTGGGAGGAGGGCTTTCTTCCTTCTTTACGGTAAAAGTGCCATTGGGATTGAGGCTGGCGGCCAAACCATGGCTCTTAATAGCCTCCACAAGGCTATTCAGGTGTGCTTCTAGTTGCAGTCTCATACGTTACGCTGGCGATTCCACTTGTTGCATGCGAGGGTCCCGGGAGGCGGAGTGACATTGTCCCCATCATTACCGGGCGATGCGGACATTACGAAACCGGAGTCGGAACAAACGGTGAAGGCGACGATGCGCTTGACTCTTCCCAATTGATCAAACGGTGACCGGTGCCGAAACCAAGCTTTGTGAGGAGGCTGCGGGGGAAAGATACGAGGGTTCGGATGTGCAGGGAATGAAGGAGGGTAGGTGTTTGGGCTTTGGGCTCATGCAACATGCGGTTATTTGTTCTTGTTTACTTAAAACATGTTTTATTAACCTAATCGGTTGGAAAAGATTGCTCTTCTTTTCGCAAACTACTGCGGATCTGGATCGGTGGGCCCCGTCACTACGTCTATAAGCCCCTCGTATTCCACGTATTTCGACTTCCCGGGGTGGACGGCCCGGGCGAGGGTCCTATAGGGCAAGCGGGTCCCACCGACCGAAAATGAAAACGATCCTAAAGTACGGCGGGTAATCGAGTCTTAACGAGCATTCGATGTAAATTACGGACAAAGGCGACGTCAAAGTCAAGATCATGTCAGGGCTCGACAAAAAGTCGGCATGATTCGGACGATAAATGTCCACAATTGATCTTGACTTGTCGTCAATTAGGCCGTAATTAGGCATGGAATAATCGTTAATTCTTGATGACTCGGTGTCATCTTGGGAGTCGGTGTATAATTTGTGCCGGTCGAGTCAAAGTCAAGGCGCCGGTCAATATGCGGTCAAAGCCCGTGACGGAAAACCGGCGGGACTTCGGCGATTAGGGTCCCGAAAGATATTGACTTGGTATGCCGACTAAGGCTTGAAAGGAAAGGTCTATACACGAGACGGGGCATGACACGGACCCGGACTAAAAACCAATCGGGTCTCGGACAAAGTGTGTCACGGACAAGTGCATGGTCGACACGAGGCTCCATGGGATATTTGGGTAGTCCCGTGCTTGCACCGAGAGGCGTAATAAGACCAAACGGGCCGCTACAGGGATTTTCCCGGGTTAGGGACGTAGTGTGCAGTGTAAGGCCAAGTGCGCGTAGTGTGCAAGCAGTCTATCTTCTTTTTCTGAGTAAAATAGAAATTTTCGCATGTGTCTTAAAAAGTATGATGCATGCACAAAATGATTTTTTTTTTGAAAATCCTTTTTTTTTTGAAGTCTTTTTTTTTTTGAAAATTTTCTTTTTGAAATTTTTTTGGAAATTTTTTTTTGAAAATCTTTTTTTTTTTTTGAAAGCAAATAACACATAAGCACATAATTCAAAATTCAAGGCAACGGGTCCGATAGTCAAAATTTTGACTTTTTCCAAGGCGACAAAAACAACACGAAAAATGTGAAAAATCAACACACACACAACAAACGGTTTCAAATGCCGGGACGGAAGCTTGACCCTCAAAAGTTTTTCTCCTTTTATTTTTGAAAAGATAAAACTTAAATCGTCCCCAACGGAGTCGCCACTGTAACGATGTTGCCATTTTTCCGAAAGATTGGTATTTTTCTTTTCTTTGAAAATCAATCGAAAAAACACGGAGTCGCCACGCCTTTTTTATTTTAAGGGCCAAAACTTTGAAAAATGCCCGAGATTAGAGATTTGGGTTCGGAGTTCACGTTACACGCCGGGAAGAACGTTAGTGTTCACCCGGAATGCCTCGTAAAACGAGTCTTCCAAGCTTAAAAACCATTTGTGTGTGTGTGTGTGTGTGCGCGTTCCTTTGGCCAAAATAAGGTGAAACTGAGAAAAATAAAAATTGGGAACTCTTTGTAAGACATTAAACAAGTCTCATGATTTTTGGTATGATTTTTGGGTTGAGTTTTGGTACTCAAAAGATTTTTTGAAGTTGAAAACCAATTCTGCCAGAATGGAAAAAGGCAGTGGACACTTGATTTTAAAATGGATTTAAGAGCTTTAAAACTTCAAAATCTGGGGAAAGTCCGAGAATGAAAGTTGTTCAAAACACCTTAAATAAGGTTTCTGTAAAATAACTTTCCCATTTGGAGATGATTTGGTGGACCAAAATCTTCTGGAAACATCAGATATGAAATCTGGATTTCCAGAGACTAAGGAACTGACCTTTAAAAGAAAATTTGAAAAAGGTAGTTTTACTCACGAAAAAAATAAAATAAAAATATTTCTGGAAAGATCTGGATGTTGGATACAAAAAGTATTTTATAGTCAACACTAAATTCCAAGTTTCTGTATGTCCAAAAAATTATACCATGGACAGAGGTCTTAGAGAAAGGCTACTGGACAACAACTTTCTCATGAAGAAAAACATGATTTTAAAAGGGGTTTGGCATCCATGCTTGTCCCCATTTCCTTAGGCTTTGATTAGTAGTCACTAGACATTTTAGTGGTGATCTAATATATCAAGCCATCCTTAGGGTACATTAGGACTTAAGCATTTCATTTGCTTGGGAAGGGGAATTTTATCCTTGAAAATGAAGATTTGATGTATGAAAATGATTTTTAGGGTTTTGAAAATGTGTTTGCAAGTAAGTAAAGACACTTTGAAAAGAATGTTGATCCTTGTAGAGGATCATCCATTGAGATGAACTTTCATGGTGATCCTCTTGGATCTAAGGCAAGAAATGAACAAATTACATCTTCAAAGTTTGAGATGCATGCATGGATGAAAGAGATTTAGGGTTGGGAGAAGGAGGTTATACCTATCTTCTTTTGATTTTTGAGTTTTAGGCTTGAATGTAAGAGTGTTTGAGGCTTTGAATTTGAGAGTGATTAGTGAGTGGGATTTGGGAAAATAGTCAAGAGAAAAAGGTGACAATTCTAGGGAATTCTCACTGTTTTCTCAAGTATTTTCGCCAAGGTGCTGTTGTGAATTGTGTTCTTCCTCTCTATTTCTGAGACTGAAGGGCTTAATTTATAGGCCTCTGAAAATTCCAATTATGTCCGCGCGGATTAAACCCTCAGCGTGCACTGTTCATTAATTACAGCTGCAGGCTTTGGACACAAAAAATATTTTCAAAAAATTCAAACTGGTTGCTGTTTTTCAGCTTGCCAATTCGGGTTTTTTACAATTTCTTTTCTTTTTAAGATTCCTTTCTTGGTTTAACCTTAAATAGCAATGCCTACTTTACCCTTACTTTATTAGAAAAGTTAGGAATTGTTAGAAATGTTAGGAATGTTAAGACTTTCGTTAATTTTCTAATGAAAATACTAACAACTCAAATTGGAGCACTTACAGCTAGTTACAATCCTAAGAGGATTATAACTGCTCAATATCCTTTCTTGAGTAGGATTGTATAAACTGCAATGCTGCAGGTACGGCGGGGAGGACGCTCCTCGTTATCGTTACCAAGTCGGTTTATGATGAGCCAGGGAGGAGATATGAATAAATGGGGAAACCCATTTCCTTTGTGGACATTGCTAGACTCCCACAACAGAGCAAACTTTGGTTGTACCATCATGGCCGTTTGATACTTGGGGGATTGATCTAATAGGATCGTTCCCAACTGCTCGAGGAAGTATTAAGTAGGTAGTAGTGGCCTTGGACTATTTCACGAAATGGACGAAAGCCAAAGCTTTGGCCACTATTTCAGAGGAAAATGTCATCAATTTCGTCCACGATCACATCTGGTGCAGATTTGGGGTTCCAAGAGCAATAGTCTCGGACAACGACACTCAATTCGCTGCAAAATTCACAGCTGAATGTGAGAGAATGAAAGTCCAATACCGACAATCCGCAGTAGCCTATCCCTAAGGAAACAGCCAAGCTGAGGCCGCGAACAAGTTAGTTCTCTCCGCCCTAAAGAAAAATTTAGAGGGGCAAGGAGGATTATGGCTTGACAAGCTCTAGACCATGTTATGGGTTGTCTGCATCACAATCAGAAATTCAACAGCTGAAACCTCTTTTTCAGTCACATATGGATCAGAGGCAGTTGCTCCAGTAGAAGTAGCCTTACCCTCGTACAGAGTCACCTACTTCGATGAGTCTCAAAATGAGGCAAACAGAATATACGACTTGGATAATCTCAAAGAAAAGAGCATGCGGGCAAACAAAAAAAATGGTAAACTACAAGCAGAAGACCAAGAAGCATCATGATAAAAGAGTGAACAAGAGAAGCATTTTAGTTGGAGATAGGGTGCAAAGAAACGTTGAAGTACAAGGGACCCAAACCGGTTTCCATAAACTCTCCCCAAATGAGAATCCGTATGAGGTTACCCAAATTATCAAAGAGGGGACCTACAAATTGCGAATAAGAGAAGGAAAAGACCTCAAGAACGCTTGGAACATTGATTATCTTAGAAATTATTATTTTTAAAATCTTTGTATTGTAAAAGGATTATAGAGGCAATATATGTATAAATAGCAACGCATTTTTGCATAAACTATTATAGAAACTCAGAAAAGCACGGAGGCAATATTCTCACGACCGGAATGGAAAAGGTGAATGCCTGAAAAAAAAATGGATGCCAGCACGCGGTCACAGACCTGCAGAAGCGCGGTGATCTTTTTGATCGCAGACCGCATGCCCGCAAGGATGCCAGCACCGGTCACAAGCCAGCTGATGCGCAGAGATCTCTTATGATCGCAAGCCTATATATACAAAGGCCATTAAGCCCGTACATGATCGCAAAAAGAATTTAAAGTCCAAAAGCGTGAACCACCAATAGTGGATATAGATGTCAGCACGGGTCACAAACCTGCTGATACGCGTAGGCCTCATTTGATGTTCATCGCATGCATGTATGTACAAATGCCAACATTGAGCCCGTACATGATCGCTACAAGATTCCAAAGAGTTAAACCATGTGAACCACCAATAGTGGATACAGACGCCAACACCGGCCTACTCCTGCTGATGTGTGGACTAGCCTCACGACCACATTCTGCATGCCCGCATGAAAGTAGCTTGCCTTGGCTCTTTCGAATTACGCCATAGACTTGAAAATCTAGATAAGCGTAAATGGATGGGAGTGATCAAAAAAGTCTAAAGCCAAATAGACAAAGTGGGGTTAAAACCTCAAAGTCAAAAAAGGCCATAACAAACTCTTAATCATAGAGAAAAGGGCTAACTCTCACGAATAAACTTAGAATGGCTTTTAAAGAAAGAGTTATCAACTCATAAACGCGGGTCAGCAGGCATCACAATTCCCATGACCACGGCATTGAGTCAGAAATAATTATTCAAAGTCATACAAAGCTGAAAAAAGGAAAAGCAAGAATACAAGCTTAAGTAAAGCATTGATAACATTATCAAAAGTATTCAAACATTGCAAAAACTTAAAAGGCAAGAAAGAGACAAGAATAATTGAGAAAAAAATTTCTTTCTATTAATAAGGTTCAATGATTACAAAATCCTACAAATCTATTACAAGAAAGAAAAGAAAAATCCTAAACTATAGGCTTAGCAGATTTGGGATCAGTTTGAGCTTCAGGCATTGGAGTTGGAGAAGGAAGGTTATCAGCTGAAGCATGAGTTGATTCGGTTGCTGGAGCTGGTTCCGTTGAAGCTTGAACAGAGGTTGGGGATGATCGCGACCCAAAAATATCGCTGATCGCAGGCTGTTGGGAAACAGGCGAGCAGTGGCAGCTTCCCATGATAACCCCTCCTGGCCAAATCTTAAATTTTCATGTTGGTCTATTAGGCCAGAAGCGGTGACCGCGGCAACCGGAGGCAAGGAAGAGGTTGCTGCAAGCTCTAAGTTATCTATTTCCTCCTAAGCCAGAGGGACCAAAGCATGCCCGGGCAGGCATTGAACATCTGAGGAAATCAACGAGCCAATTATGGCCAATTGTTCCACATAGAACTTGCCCGTGGCAGCAAAGTTCCGTAGCTGCGTCTTGCAGCCAGCCTCATATTGAGCAGTAGCTTCCGCCATCAGCTCATCCTTATAATCCTGGGAGTTTTTGTACTCAGCTCCCCCTTTGCGAGCAGCGGAAAGTTGGGCGTCCTTCTCTAGCTGGAACTGCCTTAGAGGAAGCAGCTCTTCAGAAATTTGATCCACCTTAGCCTCCAAAGCCAGAATTTACTTTTTGGAGGCCTCCAATCTGTTTGCAAGTTCCTTATTCCTCTTCTCCAGCACCTCCTTCTGACTGTAGAACTCATCCCACGTCCCCTTAGCCTTATCCAAATATTTGTTGGCCGCATCAAGCTGACCGCAAAATGTCTTCAGATCTGCCTCCTTCTCAGACAGCGACTCCTACAGAGCCTTCACCTTCTCCTCTGCCTTCATCAAAGCCTTGGACTTTTCAGCCAAAACTTTGGTCTGATCGGACAGGTGGTTGGCTTGGATGTTAGATATTTCTCTTTGCCTCATGGCCTTGTTGCCCAGCTACAAAAAAGAGAGTCTTGATCAGCGATCAGTCTGGAAAAAGGAAAAGTACAGAAGTAAAAGGAGATTAAAGTTTACCTCAGTAACCAGAAGGCCAATGTCACCCGTCAGAGCAGAGGAATTCTTCTTGGCCCCAATGCTTTTGTATAAATCAGGGGCATAGAACCTGTTCAAGAGACCAAGCCCCACAATTGATTGAAACCCTCCGCGGGCATAAAGATCCACCCCCTCCGCGGGCATAAAGATCCACCCCCTTGATCGCGGGCACACCTTCCATCTTATTCCTCAAGCCCCATGCAGCTTCACGCGTGCCGGAAGGCAGGAGGGGATAAGAAAGAGTGCAGACTGTAGCCCCTTTGGCGAGGGAAGTGGAGGCTTGGGCAGGAGCTACATCGGACCGATGGGTCTTTAGCAGTTTATCCCTACTCACAACATCAGTCTCAGAGGCAGACCTCTTCCTAGATCGATCAGAGTGGCTGATGGAGATAGTCCGCTAAGTATTGGACTGGGACTGCGCCTGGATGGCAGAGCTGGCCCTTTGGGAGGCAGCTCTTTGGCGACAGGAATTCCCTTTGCACCGGCCAGCAGGGCGCCTGAACTCTTGTCAACTATGGGCAAAGAAACCCCATCAGCAAGCACTTTATTCATGGCCTCTTGCCTGGCCTTCTCCTCTATAGTAGGTTAGCGGGCCTTGGCCGCTTTCATTTGGTTAGTGTTTAGCTTGGGGGCCATCTCAAGAGTATTCTACTGACCGATCCATTCTGGAGGTTCGCAGACCACGCCCATCATGCACGTCTTGCAGTTGGGCTCAAAATCGTAAAATTTATGAACCTTCCAAGACTACTAGAAACAAGGCAATTTCCGGCGGAATTTTATCGACGGACTCGGTCCGTCGGTAATACCGACAAACAAAACAAGGGTTACCGACAGAATCATAATTTTCATTTGCCGGGATTTTTTTTAAAATTTTCATTTTGGTCCGTCGGTAACGCTTAAAATTCCTTCGGTATTACCGACAGACTGAATCTGTTGATAATACCGGCGGATAAGTCCGTCGATAATTTGAAGTATAAATAATAACCTAATCCCCCAATTTGTTTCATTTATTCGCACTCTTTATTCATCAGAAAAACACTCCGCCGAAAACAAGCTGCCGTCGTTGATTTCGCCGTTCAAATTTTTCGACAATCGTCAGCTTCCAACAGCCACCGAAGTAAGCTCTCTCTCTCTTGCTCGCTCTCTCTCTCTCTCTCTCTCACTCGCTCTATCTCTCTCTCTCACTCTGTCTATCTCTCTCTCTCGCTCTTTCTCTCTCTCTCTCTCTCCTACTACATTCAAATTTGTAATGTTGTTTGTTTGTTTTGATTGTGTAGGATATTCAAGCGATTTGTTTCTTTCGCCGTTCAGATTTTTCCGACAATCGTCAGCTTCCAACAGCCACCGGAGTAAACACCCTCAGTTTCCGACACTAGGTATAACATTTTTCTCTCTCACGCACCGATTTTTTGTTTATATTTACACCTCAATTGCTATAACCTTTCACTTTACAGTGGTCATTTGAAGTTGAAGTTCAAAACTTTAACCTAGATTTTTTTTTAAAACCACCTCTATGATTTGAATTCATATCCCAAGTTATTAGTTTGTATTTTCTGGCATATTACTGATTTGATGGGTTTGCCCGATAGCGATAGGACGAAGCAGGAGCGACTGCTGTCTTTTGTAAGCTTAAGGTCTTTTCGAACTTAGTTCCGGCGTTGACCATGGCACGGAGGTCGGGATAGAAGTAGTGGCTGATCAGGGTCCTCAGAAATGGTTTGAGGCAGGAATGGAAGATGTCCATTTGCTCTTCTTTGGACAGCGGATCCATTATCTCGCTTAGTTTCCATTTTCATCTTTTCTAGAACTCGCCTACAGGCTCGTCATCCTTTTGTTCGGTGGCTTGCATATCATGGCGATTTGTTTCCCACTCAAGGTTGGCGCGGTACTTCTCCAGGAATATTTTGCTAATTTGATCCCAGGTGGAGCGATTTTCTGCCTTTACGTTGAGGAACCACCTTAGTGCCGTGGATTTGAGGGAGTGTTGGAAGTGATCCGCCTTTTGTTGTGGGGTGGCCCCTTTGGCTCTCATGCCCAAGACGTAGGTGTTGATGTGGGTCTTTGGGCATTCTTTCCCATTAAACTTTTCCATTTCTGGCATTCTGAATTTTGGAGGTAGAGGAACCACCTTGTTTGGGTTTGTGGGCATAAGTGAGTCCTTCCAAGAGTTGTCCAATTTGCCTTGTATGTCCTTCATTTGTTCGACCAGCTAAGCCATGTGAGGATCAGTAGGCTGAGGCGGGCCACCATTTTCTGGGATGGGAACCGAAGATGGAGGTGGATTGGCTGATGGGATCGCCACTCGGGAATATTGGGGAGGTAGTTGAGTGTATACCATCCCGTACCCTTGGTTGTTGAAATTAGAGCCAAGGGCGTGATTGCTCGGACCACTAAGGGTTATGTTTGGGAATTGGGAAAATGTTTCATTAGCCCCAAGTGGCAGCGCAGCGGGTGGTAGGTTTGAAACATCAGGATATCCGCTTGGGATGTCTATTCCTGACAGACCTTGGGATTTCAGATTATGTTTGCGGGGCTCATATAGAGGCAACAGATTGAATCTCGAGGGATACTGAGATGCATTGGGATTTGGGGGAGCGGGCCCATATGTGTGCTAGTAATATTGAGCTTGTGGCACAGGGCCGGGAAACTGGTTGCGCTGAGGCGGGCAGATCGGAGCTGCTTGACTGAAGTTTGGGTGGAGCTTCAAGCGGGAGCTACTTTGCGTTGCTTGGTTTTCGTAGCTTGGTGGAGGAACCTGCTGATAGCTTTAGAAAACCGGGGGAGCATGCTTTTTTCATCTTCTATGAGGACGAAGGTCCCACTAGGTTGGGGAACGATGATAGTTCCGCGATGGCGCATGGTGTCTACAATCCAGGCTTTTTGTTCTTCTTGGCTCTTCTTAAATGTTTCGAAGGCTTGCAGCACTTCCTCCATTTCTAGAGGTTTCTCAGGGGCGGGGTTCCGTTGCCCTTACTGTTATCTGTTGACTCTGTCATGGGAGAGTAATGGACTGTTCAGACCGCTGAATCGGAAAGGCTATCAGACCTTGTGACTTCGACACTAAAAAGACGGCTCCTGGGTACTCTCAACCACTCTCGGTTCGTTGGAGGGGGTGACAGGTAAGGTTTAGACTTGGGAAGGTCTTTTGAATGGAAAGGGGAAGCATATGTGACATGCAGTTTCCTTTCTTTTTTTACGCTTATTTATGCATTTTTTTGTTGTTTTAATTTATTAAAACATGTTTTCTCAGAATCCTAAGTTGGTTGGAAAATATTGCTCTTCCTTTTCGCAACTATGCTAGATCATGAGAGGGGAGCCTGAAGGCTGGGGGAGAGAGGAGAGAAGAGAGGTGCCAAGAAAATGAGAGGGGGAGCCCTCTATTTATAGGCTCCAAAAATATGCAAAGTGGTCCGCACGGATTGTTTTGCAATCCCAATTTTTTGGTTTTCCGGGATTTGAGGGAATATTGTGGACTTTAAGGGAATTTTTTAATGATGATTTTCACCCTGCAAAGTGGTCCGTGCGGACACTTTTGCAGGCTGAATATTTTTTGTAACTCCAAAAAAGTCCTTCTGTCCCATTTTATTCCGGAAAGGCCCGTCTTGTTTTGGTTGGTGGTTTTGGACTTTTTGGAGGTTACGGGTCTTCGGGATCACGTTTGCGTGAGTCCGCAGTGTTTCCCGTGTGCTCGGATGGAGAGCGATCCGGATTGGGGTTCATACAAATGACAGCAACCCTTTCTAGTTTCCACTTTTAGCAACAATTTCCAGCAACAGTTCGAGCAACAGTTCAGCAACAAGATTCCAGCAACAGTTTCCAACAACAAGCTTCCAGTTTCCACCAGCTTCCAGTTCCACCAGCTTCTAGCAACCTTTTTCACATAAAAGGTACTAAGAATTGAGAATTATATTGACACTTTGATTAAGTGTAAAAACATTAAACTGTTTAAACCAATGCCATTAAAAAAAAGTGAAAACAAACCCTATCAATCATCAATAACTTGCACATTGGACCCTTCACTTGATAAAGATGTTTTAATAACCGCATTCGCTTCATCTTCTTCATTAACATCATTTCCTACATTTAAATAAAAAAACATAAATGTTAATATTAAGTAAAAGTAACAATATATCAATATATTAAAAAGAGTTTAAAAATAATGTTACCGTAGCCATGTAACCAATTACGAGCACAAATAAGAGATTGCACTTTCTTAGAAAGTATACAACTTCTATACTTGATAAGCACACGCGCACCAGTAGAAAATGATGACTATGATGCGACGGTGGTAATGGGAATAGCTAAAACATCACATGCCAAACGAGTAGACACATCCAATTGCAAACCAATACTCGTGTCAATACTACCAACTTGCCTAACACACTTTCAAATTTTTTAGTCCTACTCTATGAACCTGTAGTAAACTTAACAGATTCTCCAATCTTATGTAAAGCATCACCAACTACTTTCAGACCTTCTTGAACAATTAAATTCAAAATGTGAGCGGAACAACGAATATTAAAATATTTACCTTCGCACAACAAGCCATCATTCTGATAACGGAGTTGCTCTTTCAAGATTTTGCATGTTGTCATTACTAGAAGCATTATCCAATGTCAAAGAAAATACTTTCTTCTCAATTCCCCCCTCTTTCAAAAACTCAAACAATTTTGCAGCCAATTCAACTCCAGAATGTGGAGGCGGCATATGAGCTAAATTGAGTATCTTACTATTCAGTTTTCATTCAACATCAACAAAATGAGCAGTCAAAGAAATATAACCTTCACTAGTGTATGCTGTCCACAAATCAGAAGTTAAGCAAATTCTATTTGGGGTATTTGCCAAAACTTGTTTAAGTTGATTTTTCTCCCTCAAAAAGATTCTATTGATAACCGCAACAAGAGTATTTCTATAAATTCAAGAAAACTCAGGATTCACATAGCTCAAAAAACTTCTAAACCCACCATATTCAACAAGAGAAAATGGCATATCAGTGTGGGGAGTTCGAATCTAGGCAGGAGCAGCTGGAGCAGCCAATTGGTGTTGTAAGAGTGATGTAAATGTCTTTGGCAGGAGCAGCTGGAGCAGCCAATTGGTGATGTAAGAGTGTAAATGCCTTGTAGGAGGGCTCCCTTGGGGCCAGGAGTATAAGGGGTGCTGCCACCCTGGCTGCATAGGGTACATCCCGCGATTTACCTCCGTCAGGATACTGAGGGACCGGTACCTGGTGGTCCAGGATTAGTCCGGCGAAGCTGGAAACCTGGGTAAAAAAAAAAAAGAAAATGGCATATCATGCTTAGTTACCGCAAAAGCTAATAAGTCACGTGCAATCCTTTGGTCAAGTTTTTTACTTATTACCTTCCTCTCATTGTCAAGAATCATTTGTCATACGTCATAAAACTTCAACTTGGGACATTTCGGTTGATGGCGCTTCATTCCCGAAGTCCCATTTTTTCCACCAACAACATATAATATTTTACACCCTTTACATTCACCTCTTAGAGCCCCACCTGGATGATCGGTTTTTTTGTTGAAAAAATTTCACACATCAGAATAATATATGCCCTTTTTGAATGACTCAACCTTTGTCTTTTTGTACGTTGTCTTTCTCATTATCATTCACAGTTGGACTTGAGTTAATTGAATTGGAATCCATTAATGTAATTAAAAAATAAACACAATATCCCATAATTATAATGAATGCATAATTATATATATATATATATATATATATATATATATAAATCTAACATAATTAACTAAGTAGTGATTTAATTAAATGCAATTTATTTACAAATAGGAAATCATCAAAATTTATACACAAATGAAAATCATCAAAAATGTTGAAACTTTGGATGATGAAACCAAACTAAAGAACGGAGAATAATAATACTTTGGAAGATGAAAACAAATCTTCATTACTAATCAGTGGCACTGACCGCTCGAAGTCAGGTTTTCCTTTTTTTTATTGACTTTGGTCTAAATTGGTAATGGACAATGGTGTTGGACTGGTCTTCTACTCTTCTTGGGCGTGGACCTGGTAGTGGTAATAAATTAATAATTTACATAGAAAAAATAGAAAAAAAATAATTTAAAAAAAATGCGGGACATCCCGTCACATCCCATTTTGTCCTGCGTCCTAAATGGGACGTCCCGCTTTTATACGGGCTTAGAATATACTATCCCATCCCATTTCATTTGTATGGCGGGACGGGTCGTCCCGACGAGATGGTCTCAAATTGACGGCTCTAACCAGCATGGCCCTTGCCGCAGGCAGCGACATCATCCTCCTGACCTTCCTCGAAGGCATCAACTATCTTAGTTGCCTGCTGCGCTGTGCCTACCTCCATGCGGTCTCCAATCTCACGGTTATCCTCCTTGGTCTCTGAGCCATCAGAGCCAAAGAGACCAGTAGTTGATCCCCGTGAGGCCTCCGTCTTCACTTCATCCACCTCCATATCTTCACCATCATTACCACTACTGTCCAAGTTCACTATGGGGGTAGGCTAGGCCTCGGTCTAGGCGCTGGGGCAAATGGTGTTCAAAGGTTCCACATCTAAGAGCCTGTTCAAATCTTCTGCGGTCATATCAGGGTGTGATGATGTGCCAATTTTTCGAAAGGACTTTGAAATTTTCGTTTCTTTGAAAACCAATCGAAAAAAAAATCGAAGTCGCCACGCCATTTTTGTTTTAAGGGCCAACACTTTGAAAAATGCCCGAGATTAGATATTTGGGTTCGGAGGTCACGTTACACGCCGGGAAGGACGTTAGTGTGCACCCGGAATGCCTCGTAAAACGAGTATTCCAAACATTTAAAATCATTTGTGTGTGTGTGTGTATGTGTGTGTGTTACTTTGGCCAAAATAAGTTGAAACTGAGGAAAGTAAAAATTGAGAATTCTTTATTAGACTTTGGACAGATCCCATGATTTTTGGTGTGATTTTTGGGTTTAGTTTTGGTACTCAAAAGATTTTTGGAAGTTGGAAACCATTTCTGCCAGAATGAAAAAGGCAGTGGACACTTAATTTTGAAATGAACTTTAGGGCTTGAAAACTCCAGAATCTGGGAAAAGTCCGAGAATGAAAAATGTTCATAACACCTTAAATAAGGTTTATCTTAAAGAATTTTCCATTTTGGAGATGATTTGAGGGACCAAAACCTACTGGAAATCTAAGATATGAAATCTGGATTTCCAGAGACTGATGAACTGACCTTTAAAAGAAAATTGGAAAAAGGGATTTTTACTCACGCAAAAATAAAGTAAAAATATATCTGGAAATCTATGGATGTTGGCTACAAAAAGTGTTTTGTAGTCAACACCAAATTCCAAGTTTATATGTGTCCAAAAAATTATACCATGGACTGGGGTCTTAGAAAATTGCTACTGGACAGCAACTTCTCAAGAAGGAAAACATGTTTTTAAAGGGGGTTTGGCATCCATGCTTGTCCCCATTTCCCTAGGTTTTGATTAGTGATCACTTGACATTTTAGTGGTGAATCAACTATATCAAACCATCCTTGGGGTACATTAGGACTAAGCACTTCGTTTGCTTGGGAAGGGGAATTTTATCCTTTGAAAATGAGATTTGATGTATGAAAATGATTTCTAGGGTTTTGAAAATGTGTTTTCTTTGCAAGTAAGTAAGAAAACTTTAAAAATAATGTTGATCCTTGTAGAAGATCATCCATGGAGATGAACTTCCATGGTGATCTTCTTGGATCTAAGGCAAGAAGATGAACAAACTACATTTTGGAGTTTGAAAATGGATGCATGAATGAAGGAGTTTAGGGTAAGGAGAAGGAGGGTTTACCAATCTTCTTTGTGTTTTGGAGTTTTTGGCTTGAATGTAAGAGTGTTTGAGGCTTGAATATGAGAGTGTTTGAGTGAGTGTGATTTTGGGTGAATAGTTGAGAAAAAGGTGACAATTCTAGAGAATTCTCACTGTTTTCTCTCTATTTTCGCCAAGGTGCAGTTGTGAAAAATGTTTTTTTCTCCTCATTTTCTGAGACTGGAGGCCTCAATTTATAGCCCTCTGGAAAATACAAAACCATCCGCGCGGATAGTTCCTGCAGCGTGCACTGTTCATTAATTGCAGCTGCAGGCTTTAGACACAAAGAATATTTTCAAAAAAATTCAAACTGATTATGTTTTTCAGCTTGCTAATTCGGGTTTTTTCTATTTCTTTTACTTTTTGAGATTCTTTCTTTGGTTTATCTTTAAATGGCAATCCCTAATCTACCCTTACTTGGTTAGAAATGTTAGGAATGTTAGAAATGTTAGGAATGTTAAAACTTTCGTTAATTTTCTAACGAAAATACTAACAAACTCAAATTGGAGCACTTACAGTAGCCCCTCGGCGACGGCGCTTTCGAAGGAAGCGGGGTCGTCGATAAGAGTAAGGCTCCAAATTTGACAGGATGATCAAGTGATCGAGTGGCTGAACCTATTAATAGGCTACCTACGTATCCTTAAGAGGAATCAAGCCAGCCGTAGTTCGGGTCTTTGACCCTGGAGATGATGGCGTTTTAGGTGCCCCGAACCTTGAAAAGCGAGCTCTGCAGTTGGGTGCTGGAGAGAAACTCTGCTGGGGATAAGAGATGACCATTTTCGGTCGGATGGCTATCCGCTCTGCTGGGGATAGGAATGACCATTTTCGGTCGGATGGCTGAAATTGTATATTCGCTCTGCTGGGGATAGGAATGACCATTTTTGGTCGGATGGCTATCCGCTCTGCTGGGGATAGGAATGACCATTTTCGGTCGGATGGCTGAACTTAATGATAGGCTACCTACGTATCCTTAAGAGGAATCAATCCAGTCGTAGTTCGGGTCTTTGACCGTGGAGATGATGGCGTTTTAGGTGCCTCGAACCTTGAAGATGGCATTTTAGGTGCCTCGAACCTTGAAGATAGCATTTTAGGTGCCTCGAACCTTGATGATGGCGTTTTAGGTGCCTCAAACCTTGAAGATGGCGTTTTAGGTGCCTCGAACCTTGATGATGGCGTTTTAGGTGCCTCGAACCTTGATGATGGCGTTTTAGGTGCCTTGAACCTTGATGATGGCGTTTTAGGTGCCTCGAACCTTGATGATGGCGTTTTAGGTGCCTCGAACCTTGATTTGAAATGGCCTTTCGGTGGACTTTGTCTGCTGCCAAAGGAGAGGGTGACCGTTTTGGTCGAGGGGCTGGACCTAATGATAGGCTACCTACGTATCCCTAGTGGGAATCAATCCCTTTCGTAGTTCGAGATCTACTCGAGATTCCGTTGGCTTTTGGGATTCCGTTAACTTTGCTGGGGATTTTGTTAGCCTTTGCTGGGGAAAAATCAAACGTATTCGTCGGAGAAATCGGCCTTACTTTTTACTGCCGGGGAATGATTTTGATGAAAGAAACGGGATTCCGTTAACTTTCTCGGAGAGATCGGACTTACGTTTTACTGCCGTTATTGAAATTGATGAAAGATACGGGATCCCGTTATCTTTCTCGGGGAGATCCGACTTACGTTTTACTGCCGTCGAATGATTTTGATGAAAGATACGGAATCCCATTATCTTTTTCGGGGAGATCGGACTTACGTTTTACTGCCGTGATCGAAATTGATGAAAGATACGGGATCCCGTTATCTTTCTCGGGGAGATCGGACTTACGTTTTACTGCCGTGATTGAAATTGATGAAAGATACGGGATCCCGTTATCTTTCTCGGGAAGATCGGACTTACGTTTTACTGCCGTGAAGCTCTTTTGAAGAGGGGGTTAACTTTGGTTAACTCTGTTAAGTTGAGGACTAAACTGCAGAGTCCTGAAATTTTAAAGGGCAAAAGGGTCATTTTGACCCTTCAAAACCATCCGCGCGGATTAGGTTGAAAGTCAGATTGGTTTAAATGAGGGCCAACGCCCTTTCTTCTTCTTCTTCACCAGTTTAAACGCAGACGAGGGGGAGAGAGAGCAAGCCGCCATTGATAGCCTAGGAACTCCAAAATTCTTGCAATTTCTTCGATTTTTCAAGCAATGGAACACGGGGGAGTAGCTTTTCAAGGCCAAGGACGCGGCCCGGTCGCGGAGAGACGATTGGAGCTTGTCCGAATGAGGAGGCACTATTCTCTTTCGCAATCGATTGCGGAGGAGCCATACCCCGATGCGTGGCAACATTGGGCCACTGATCCGAGTCTCCGAACGGTATACTTCGAATCTTTTCGATCCCTTTGTCGATTTTTCATTTGAAATTGATTTTTTGTGATTTTTTGAATTTTTTTTTTTTTTGAAAATCCGAAAATCAATGTTCTTGGGCTTGAAATTTGATCTTGATGCTTTGCATGTTGTAATGAGTTTGTGGGTAACCCAAATGTGCATTTTGTTTGAAAAAAGAATGGGCATTTTTGCCAAAAAAAAATTTTTGTCCGAAAATTGTAATTAAATTTGAAAAATTTGTGTTTTTGACTTTGAATCTTGATTTTGATGATATGCATGTTGTAATGAGTTTATGGGTAACCCAAATATGCATTTTGTTTGAAAAAAGAATGGACATTTTTGCCAAAAAAAATTTTTGTCCGAAAATTGTAATTAAATTTGAAAATTTTGTGTTTTTGACTTTGAATCTTGATTTTGATGATATGCATGTTGTAATGAGTTTATGGGTAACCCAAATATGCATTTTGTTTGAAAAAAGAATGGGCATTTTTGCCAAATTTTTTTTTTGAAATATGAGACTATGATGAAAAATTTCCCGAATTTGGGACGGACCTCTTTTTTTGTTGCAATGTTGACATGAATGTGTGCATGCTCTTTTTTTTTGTAAACGGAGGATTTTTTTCTTTTTTTTTGCAATGAGATGATGATTCCATGAATTTTATGAAAATGGGACGGAGTTTTCACTTCCGTCGAATGAATATATGCATGTTATTTTATGAAAATGGGACGGAGTTTTCACTTCCGTCGAATGAATGTATGCATGTTATTTTATGAAAATGGGACGGAGTTTTTGCTTCCGTTGACTCCTTGTATGAATTTTTTCTTCATATATGAATGAATGTTGATTGGGATTTGCTGAAAACTGCCTTCTTTTGTGATAGAGAAATGGGGCTAGGCTCATTGCATGCTGTTATGCTGCCGAATTTTCTTCAAAATTTTATGATGCATGTGTATGCTCTCTCTTTTTTTTTTGAATGCAAAATTTTTGACACTTTTGACATTTTTGTTTCCCTCTCTTTTTTTTTATTGCAGGGTGGAAATAATTTCGTGACGGAGCAACTGAATAAGATGAAGACTCGAGGATCAGTGGAGTCTGTGATTGGTCTATGGGACTGGCTTCCAGATATGGGCAGAGGAGCGATGATGAGTCCTAGGCAGATCGTCATTGAGACTGGCTTGTACGAGTTCATCGAGTGCCTGAGGGGGTTGGTCAAGTTTCCCAAGAGTAAGGGTCTGATCTTCGCTTTGGCACAGCACTGGTGGGACGTGACCCACACATTCCACTTCTTCTGGGGCGAGGCGACGGTTACGCCTTCCGACTACGCTGCGATCACGGGTTTGTCCTTTAATGGACGCAGCATTGAGTGGAGAGACGGCTACAGCGATCTGGATCTGCAGGCCCTTCTAGGATTTTCCCCTATTCCCAAGAAGGGGATGGGTATGGAGTACGCTGTGGTTGAGGGAAAGATTGTGGAGAGCATTGGGAGCTATGAGGCTGGGGACGAGAGGATAGGCGCTGAGCAGATTGCCAGGGCTTTTCTATGATTTGCTTTTTCGATCACGCTTTTTGGACATGCCGAGGGGACGGCTGTTTTTGCTTTGCTGCGGTCCTTGGAGGATGTGAGGATGGCCGGAGAGGTCTCTTGGGGAGAGGCAGGGCTGGCAGAGCTCTATTTCGCTCTAGATCGGTATAGGGGAAGGTCAGCGCCCTTGACATGCTTCGAGTTCCCTCTGGAGGTATAAGCTTTCCTTTTGCTTTCCCTATTTTCCTTAAGCACGTATCTTTTTTCGCACTTAATTGATGTGATCTTTACCTTTTGCAGGTATGGGCGTTGGAGTTTTTTCACGTCACGATGTGGCGACAGCCGGCGGAGTATATCGGGGCGTATCCGGCCATGCGTTCCTGGTCCAAGTTTGCTCGGGAGAAGAAGGGTTCCAGGGGGCGCACGACCTCGATACATGTGGACCCGCCCATTTGCCTTTGACGGGGGCTGAGACGGATGAGGGGATGATATTCTATCCCTGGGATCGTTTCGATGTGGCACAGCTGAGGGGCGCTGAGGTATGGACCGTGCAGCGGAGGATTTTGTGGGGTTTAACTTGCGACGTGTATTATCTGGGGGAGAGAGTGACGCGCCAGCATGGCATGAATTCGCCTTTGATGACACCGGTGGAGCCTCCCGCCGACATGATGCATCCGAGTGAGAGATCGGAGACCTGGGGTGATTACTGAGGCGGCCAACACTTCTCGGCATTCGTGGCGATTGAGCAGTATCCGGTATTTGTCTTGAGGAGGTTGAGGATGCCCCAGGTTCTTGATAGAGAGGGATTAGGGATCCCGCGGTACCCTCGGACGGACTTTTCATATGTCCAGGATGGGGTTAGATTGAGGGTGCAGATCCCCCAGCCTGAGCGGCTTCCACGAGCTTTCCGGCCTCGTCCGGGTATGAAGGTATGGCTTCTCTTTCTTCTTTTTTTTGTCTTCTCCATTCTCACTTCATCATTTTTCGCATCAATTATTTCTGACGCTTTTGCTCCCGTGCAGTTTCCAGAGGTGGTCGTGGAGAAGCTGACGAAGCAGGTGATCGGGGCTAAGAGATTCATCAGGAGGATGGTGGCTTGTGGAGCCCCTCAGGCTAGAGCGAGGCGACCACAGCCGGCGCCTGTCGAGCGGGAGACTTCCCCTGAGCCTTCTGAGCGTTCTTCCGAGACTCCTCTTTCTCCTCTCATAGATCCCCGCGTGGTGCTGCCTTCGGATCACGTCATTCTCGGAGATCCTTATGGACAGGGACATGTCTGGCACCACGGTGGGTCTTCTTCACACGTCCAGTAGTCCGACGCCTTCACCTTCGGATATGATTTCTTTGCAGATCTTGGCTTGACCTATCAGAGCGTGCGGGTTGGTCCTGACGAGCCTTCCTCCGGAGACGAGGATGATGATTCTGAGCCTGAGATCTTCATGGCTACTGAGGAGGCGGGCCCGAGCCGCAAGAGGGATCGGGGGAAGGCGCCGGCCACCGAGGACTCTGATTGACTGATTTCTGGGATTGATTAACTGAGATTGTGATTGTACCTATTTCAGACAGATACATCTTATTTCCATGCATATTTTTTTTTTTTTGCTTTTCTCTTTCTCTTTTTTTTTTGGAATGTAATAATCTAGGATTATTGTTATTTTATTATATTTTTTTTTGAATGCAATGCTGTATGAATGCAATGTTGCATGAGCCTCGGTTTTTTGGCAAGGGTGTAGACGTTTGGTGTATGGACTGGTTTGGACAGGCTTTGGCTGGGACAAAATATTCCTTTGTGGTGCAGCAGTTTGGACTGTTGCAAAAAAAAAATTCTGGGTGACAAACATATCCGCGTGGATAGGACAGGAATCTGACATTGTCCTTTAATTTTGCTTCAGATCTGGTCTTACTTTATTTCAAATTCAAATACCTTCTTCAACTACCAGTTCAAACAGCCATTTTCGGGGAGAAGGAGAGAAAAACCATGGAGAGAATTGTGAGCATGAGAAATCCATCAAAATTATCCCAAGATTCTCAAATGTCATTCTTCAACAAGTTTAAAGAGTGGTCTCGGGAGATTATGCATGAGAGGAGGTCATTCTTTGAAGAAAGGTACAAGGTGAAGTGCTTATGGTCCCTCAAAGAATTGGTTCCGGACTACGACCTCTTGAGAGCTTCTTCATCATTTTGGGATACTAGAAGGCATGTCTTTTGCCTTTCTTATAATGAGATGGTCCCGACTGTCGAAGAATTTCGGGCTTTGCTTGGTGGTCCCGAGGTGGAGGAGATTGCAATTCCTTTGCCCGGAGGGGCCTCTTTCGTTGATAGATTGTGCAACCTCCTTCATCTTTTCCCCTTGAGGAAGCACAAGGTATGATCCGTAGTCCCGATCACTTTGATATTTCCGGTCTTCCTGATAGATTTAGGAGCTTAGGCTTGATTGATGATGCCTATTGGGATGCCTTTGCACTTTGCATGTTTGGTACCTTGTTCATGGTTTATTCCTTTGGGATCTGTCATCGGTCTCTGCTGGATATTGTTGTTCATTGTCGCTTGGGCAGAGATGTTGTACCTTTGATCCTGGGGGAGACTTTTCATGCTCTCGATAGGTTAGCTACCGGGAGATGGTATATGCACGGGGGAAGCCCGTTTCTTTTGACCCTGTGGCTGATGGAACGCCTGGGGGTTCTTCGGGAAACTTCTGACATGATCAAGCCTTGGACATTCGCCAGGAGAGGGATTGCTGTAGATTTTGATGATCGTGGCTCATGGGAGCGTTGGATGGCTGGTCGCCGTACGTAAGATATCGATGGTCGGTGCCTTGTTGGCGGGTGGAGACTCACAGAGTACTTCAGACGGGTCTCATGTGGTCATGCTTCCGGGCTTTCTCTCCAGCCTTCTACATTCCGGCTTTGGTTCTCGAGACAGGTTCGGCTGGAAGCAGTGTTCCTTTGGAGGACTTCGATGATATAGCCACCTGTGGTGGTGGCTTCTGCTTCTATGGATGATCCTTCGGTGTTTTCCTTTCTTTCCCGAGCATGGAGGTATGACGTCTTTCCTCCTCGGGTTATCCTCAGACGTCCGAGACCGGTGTTCCTGACCACTTGGTACTTGGACTGGTACGAGACCCATTTGGGGGAGACTCAGATGGCTATTTTGAGACGGCGTGAGGCCATTGTGGGTGCGGAGGACCTGACAGTTTCCGAGAGGAGGATGGCCGAGGCGAGGGCCGACCCTCATGACAGGAGCGGAGATGTTGTGACCGACTATGAGGCTTATGTAAAGAGACAGGAGAGGAGGACTCCTATGCTACCAGCTAGGCTACAGGAGATGAGAGATGATGCTAGGGCCACTAAGGTCCTGACAGAGGCTGGTTTGATAGATCCTGTTCCTATACCAGAGCTTGGTAGGAGGAAGACCGACATTTTTCCTGTTCAGAAGAAGAAGACTCGAAGGGGGAATAAGAGGGGAGAGGCCAGTACGAGTGGCTTGGAGTGATCCTGAGTTTTCCGAGTATCCCTTTCTTGTCATAGCAGACACATTAGTTTGATTATGTATCTTAGTTTTTTTTTAGCAGGTTGCAAGTTGTAGGAATGAATCGGGCTTAGACTCATCAAAAAGCTTTTAACTTGTGATGGATATGTGAATTGCTTTAGTGTTTTTCGAGACGCTTTCATGGTCTGATCAATGTATTGATGTCAGAGTATGACTTTTATTTGTGTTTTAGACCGAACCGTTTCCGGCTGCCTACGTTCCCTTCGGACAAAAGGGTTCAGGTCTCCGTAGTTCGACCTGGTCGATTTTGTTTTATTTTTTTTTGTTGTTTTTTTTTTGTTTTTTTTTTTTGTTTTTTTTGTTTTTTTTTTTTTTTTTTTTTTGGGTGCAACCCTGTTTTTCACCTAGGCCGCCCTTTTCGGGTTTTCAACCTAGTTGGGTATTACTCTTTTAGCACTTCTTTTTTTTCTTTTTTTTTTGACTTGGTGTTTTTACGCGTAGTATCTGCGCAGCTTGTCACCATTCACTGGGTGTACAAAGGGATTTCCGTCGAGGTCTGCAAGTTGCATGGCTCCTCCGGAGAAGATCTTCTGGACGACATATGGCCCGACCCAGACAGGCTCCCATTTGCCGAGGGGGTTGATACGGACTGGGGGCTTCTCTTTTAAAACGAGATCACCTTCTCGGATCTCCCGACGCTTTACTTTCTTGTCGAAGGCTCTGGCCATTCTTCCTTGGTAAGCTCGGATATGTTCCATTGCTTTCAATCGGTGCTCATCTAGCAGGGCCAATTCATCATGGCGACTTTGGAGCCATTCGACCTCATTGATCTGACTCTCCAACAGCACACGGAGTGAGGGGATTTCTAGCTCGATTGGGAGCACGGCTTCCATCCCGTAGGTAAGGGCAAACGGTGTTTCCCCGGTTGCCATTCTGACGGATGTTCTGTAGCCTCAGAGTGCCAGGTGTAGCTTCTCGGGCCAATCTCGACCTCAGACAGCCATTTTCCGGATGATATTTTCCAGAGTCTTGTTTGCTGCCTCGACGGCTCCGTTGGTTTGGGGCCTGTAAGGAGATGACTTGTGACGGGTTATTCTGAATTCCGCCAGCAGCCTGTCGCATTCCCCTTCGAGATGGGATCCATTATCTGAGATGATTTCGGCTGGCAACCCGTATCTGCATATGATGTTCTCTTTGATGAAGAGGGCAACTTTTCTCGAGGGTTTTGTAGGATTTCTGTGGGGCATCCTTTTCAGTTTCTTCGAAGAGATTACCAATCTGCGTCTCTTTAGGCTCTTCCGCCGTTCCCAAATTCACACTTGTCAAAACCTCTTCGGCAGCTTGGGCTCGATTTTCCTCTTTCCGGACAACCTGCTTAAAGAGATTTTTTGTTTGATTTTTTTTTGTTTATTTAATGTGTCTGTTTCTTTATCTAATGAATCATTATTAAAAACTTTTTTTTTAGTTATTGATTTATCATTAGTTAAAGTGGCAATCAAGGGATACTCAGAAAGGTTTGTCATTTCATTAGGAACGAAAGGGAGTACAGCGTTTGCTACAGACTCGTAGTCTTCAGGCGTAAGGCCATCGGACGACCCTAGAGACTCGACCTTAACAATGAGAGACTCGGAGGACTCTTCCTAGATTGACACAAAGGGACGGGGGACCAATCCAGGCGTGGTGATCATTTCTCCTTTGGTCGTGGACGGGCCTGAGAGAGTTTCCCGGTTTTTTAGTGGCCTCATGACTCGGGAATTGGCTTGTTTCTGTGCTCCTTCCTCAAGCATTGCTATCATTTCTTTGACTGAGCTGAAATCAATCAGGTCTGGCACCTGGATCTCTTCCCCGAATAACTGCTGCATAATCGGACCATCCCAATCATCTGAAAAGACTTCTGTGGCTTTGGCTTTCGGCACGGTCAATTCAAACTCAGGTTTCGGACCTTCCTGGGCAGTAGGGATTGTGGTTGTGAGCTTCTCGAACTGTTCCACTAGGCTTGGCACGCCTTTGAAAGTATACTCGCTCTTTATGGTAGTGGTAGCCACGGGTATCTTGGGTAGGTCCAGGAACATTCTACGGACCGGGTTAGCTTTGGCTCCCCTGAACTTGTTAAGGCTATCCTGTAGCTTCAGCCACCCTTCTGTAAGAGTGGGCTCTGTGATGTTACCCGGTTGTGTGGGACCCTTTACAAAGTAGTCAGCCAAATTAGGACTGAAAGGGAGAGATTTAGGGTCGTCGACCGGGACCCTTCCTGTGATAGCTTCAAATCCTTTTCCTTTTGCAGTGTCTACCGAGGAGGCCTCATATCCCAGGCCGTGGCGAGTTTTCTGTCCTTTCACCTCGATGAGTTTGTGAGTTCCTTGTTGGTGCTTCCCCAGACCGAGGCCAGGTAGATAGCTCATCTTTCTCATCATTTTCAAGACCGGAGGGATTTTATCCCGGGTGATTGTCAGATCTATGTTGCAAACTTGGGGCTTTGGAGGCTCGACTGTGAAGCCTGTTAGCATGAGGCCTTCCTCGTCATGTTTGATTTCCAGAATAGGTATTCCACCTGTATCCGTGCCCTCCAAGGTGACTAAATCCCCATAAATGGTTGTCGTGTCCCCATTCGAGACGAATTTCACACACTGGTGGAGGCTTGAGGCGACCCCCTTGACCTGGTGTAGCCAAGGTCTTCCCAATAAGGCATTAAAAGTGATCGGGATGTCAATAACCTGGAATTCCACAGGTATCAATTTCTGTCCAAACCAGAGGTCCAATGTAGCAACTCCAAGGACTGCTCGAGAGGTCGAGTCGTAAGCTTTGACTGTGAGGGAGGAAGGTTTTAAGTCCGTGGACTTGATGTCAAGTAGGCTCATGATCTTTGCCGGGAGGATATTCATTCCAGACCCATTGTCCACCAAAACTCGGGGGAGGCATCGTTCATCCAACTGGACTGTGATGAAGAGAGGCTCGTTATGATCTGCCCCAAATTGAGGGAGGTCGAGATCTGTGAAAGTGATTATGTTCCCGTAGTGGATGTTTCCAATCAGCTGTACCACGTCATCGTGAGTAGCATCAATAGGGACCAAGGTGCGGGCTAGGCTTTCTTCCAGCTTTAGCTTATGGGGATAGGATGAGGTGAGCAGGGACCATAGAGAGATGTTGGCCTGTGTTTGCTTTAACTGGGTGAGCACGGGATCCTCCTTTCCGGAGTCAGGAGCTTCGGCTGTCTTAGCATAGGGGCGGCGGTTCTCCCCAGGTGCTTGATCTGTGGCCTTCTTATCTGTCTTGGGATTCCCTTGGAAGATTTGCCCGGATCGGGTCAACATGTTGACTTCCTCATCAGTTGTTTCTTGATTAGATTTCTTCAATGCTGCTAAGGTCAATGGGGGAGCCCTTTTGGCTACCGGCCACTGGTTCTGGCGGAGTTTAGCAACGGTGAGGGGCTGAGTTTGAGCTGTACTAGCCCCTTCTTGGGCAGCCCTTATAACTGCTTCCCAAGTCACAGGCCTTTGAGTCTGGGGTTGTGTTGTTGCCCCTTGGATGGCCCACAGAGCTAGGGCGTCCTCAGATTCGTTCCCATAGCCTGCCTTGCTCACAGTTATCATACAACAAGAGTCGCTATTCTCGGGGCTCGGCGGCTTTTCAATTTCATCTCCGGTATAGTGCAGCCATTCTGGTTCCTTTCTGTAATACTCAGAGCTGGAGACGATTATAGCATTCTGCGTGGGAGGAGCATCGGGTATCATGCCGGTTTTCAGGACTTCTCTGAGAGCTGAAATACATTTCGGGAAAGTGACGTCTTCTTGGGTAACCTTGATAAGGATCGTTACCTTGCTTTCGGGCGGATTTGATCTGACCAGGGTTATTTTCTCATTTGGGAGGATGGGAGTTAGTTTCCCCCTTTCTAGCAGATCCTCAACTATTCGCCTGGATCGTGTATCTGAAAACCCTTTCCCCAAGGCATGGTAGGCAGTGTTGAATTCTATGACTTCCTCATACTTAGCCCCAGGAAACTTCATGGCCCTCATGTCCTCGGTTTCATATTCGTCTTCCGAGGTTTCTTCGATCTGATGACTGTCAGTCTCCATCTCATCATCGCTTGCTGACAACCAACCATTGTGTCTGGCTCCCATGGTGTCATTTCCGGCCTGATTGTTCCAGATTGATTCCGGGTCTTGGGCCTCAGTTGACTCTTCGCTCTCGTCATCATCATCGTCATTGCTGTCATCGGAATCATCTTCCCATACTACTAGGATTTCGGCTGAGAGGGAACGCCGATCAAACCCGTTAGGGGAATATGGGTGCGTGCAGCCGCAGAAATTGTCATATGCTCCCATTCCCGGAATTGGTAATTGCGATTCGGCTTCTCCACCCAAAAACTGCGGGGGAAGAGTGAGAGGGGGTGGCACGTATTTGAATCCTGGCAGGATATAGAAGGAATCCTCCTCCTCTGATTCTTCGCTGTTCTCGGGATCATATTCAGCCTCTCCCAAAGCCAACTTGCAGAAGTGTACTAGCTCCAGATGCTCTTCGGCCTCTTTGCTGATAAGCCCCAGTACAGGCGCCCGCCGAAAGCTTTCTTGCTCGATTCTTCTTGATTGTTCTAACCATCTTGTGTAAATGGTTCTCTCATGCTTTGACCGGAACAGCCCCAGTTCTTCAAGACGCCTATCCCTTCCTCTGAGAAGTAGCGAGTTTCATATTCTTGCAGGAAATCTCTGACATGAGACCAAGATGGGTTGATTCGTTCAATATCCTCGTGGCTGAGGGGGAATCCGAATTCAGGATCCTCGACAAGGTTGGCCATGGGTATTTGGGAACCTTCATCATTTTCCGCATCCTCCTGGTCGTATGAAGGTTCTCCACATTCAATCATATTCACCTGGTTATGGTTCCTTGGAAGAGGATTTTTGACTGTATTAGGCCCCTCGGGGCCTTCCAACTTTCCTTGCTCTATCAGGCCTTGGATTGCCTTCTTCAGAGTAAAGCAGTTATCGGTTAGATGTCCGTGGGCTTGATGAAAAGCACAATACTTGGAAGTGTCCAAGGGAGCGTTCGGATTCCTAGGTTGGAAGTTCTCTAGAGGCCGCAATAAGCCTTCTTTCACCAGTCCTCTAAAGATGTCGTTCAGAGGCATTCCGAAGCTTTTGAGGTTTATGACCCGGGGTCTGGGCTCGGCTGGTTTTCTGGGAGCAAAAGGAGTTGTGTTATTACATTCCTGTCCCGCGTAGTTAATCACCTCTTTGCCTTTAGCGGGAGCAGGGGCGGTGTTTGAAGGAGGAGCCCGATATCTCGTAGAAGCAAAGTGCGCAGTAGCTTGCCAAGCGATTGTAAGCCTTTTCAAACTTAGCTGCGGAGTTAACCATGGCCCGTAAGTCTGAGTACGGGAAGTGACTGAGGGAGGCTCTCAGATGTGGTTTCAGGCATGACTGAAAGATATCCAGTTGTTCCTCTTCAGAAGGAGGGATGGCCATTTCACTGAGTTTCAGATTCCACCGCTTGTAGAAGTCCCCAACATTCTCATCGGGATGCTGCACTGTTGTTTGTAGGTAAACTCTATTTGTTTCCCATTCCAAGTTGGCCTTGTACTTTTCTGTGAAGGCATTAGTAATCTGGTCCCACGTAGTTCTAGCTTCAGGTTTCAAACGAAAGAACCATTTTAAGGCACTGGATTTCAAAGATAGACTGAAATAGTCAGCCAACTGCTGATTGGTACATCCTTTGGCCTTCATCGCCAAGGTATACGTGTCCAGATGAGTTTTCGGGCATGCAGTCCCATCAAAGAGATCCAGATTAGGCATCACGAATTTGTGGGGCAGAGGAACAATGGAGTTCGGGTCTGTAGGCCGGAAAGCAGACTTCTTGGCAGTCAATTCAGCGATCTGCTCTTTCATTTCCTTGTGTTGTTCCATGAACCAAGCCAGATGAGGGTCTTGGGCGGAGCCATTGCGTTCAAACTAGTGGCTGAGCTAGAGAGAGGAGCTACCACTGGCGGCAGACTGGTGGAGGGAACGGCCGATCCGGGGACGTAGGTGAAAACCTGTCCTTGGGCTGAGTTACCCTGGGGAGCATGAGTAGGAGCTTGGGCAAAGGGATAGAACCTTGCGGCCTGCTGTGGGTTTTCAACCGGCAAAGTGGGTGGAGGCAGTCCTGATGTAGCCGGATAGCTTGGATTTCCAGAGTGGGGCCCATAAGTAGGCTTAGGTGCGGGCTGCTGTCCCCGACTGTTGAATTGCATGGCTGGCTGAGGCGATGGTGTATAACCCGGGGGATACTGCGGTCCTGGTGATTCTGATGAAACCGGGATAGAGGTTTGGTAACCCATCGAACCCCGAGTGAGAAATGGGTTTGTGAAGGCCGTGGGAGGAGCAAATGAGCTAGCATCATTCTCGAGTGAGGGGCTCCCGACGAAGACATTGAGGCATGCCGAACCTGTTGTTGTGGCCCTTTGAAGCTTGTCTTTGCGAAGGCCCGGGTTGATCGGTTCCAAGCGTGGTGGGATCCCAATTAGGCCGTGGCATTCGAGATAACCCCAACCATGAGAAGACATTCCGTGCGGCTTTGTCCCTACCGAGGAACCGTGAACCGATTTGTCTTTGTCGGTGCGTGGATCCGATGGTCCGAAGGCTGGGTGGGTCGACCCGAAGATCGAGGAGCATGGGTTCTGTCGTAACCTCATACGTTACGATAACCGATTCCACTTCTGTCCTCCGAGGGGTCTCGGGAGGCGGAGTGACGTTGTCCCCATCATTACCGGCTGATGCAGACATTCTGAAACCCGGAGTCGGAACAAACGGTGAAGCTGATGACGCGCTTGACACTTCCCAACTGATCAAACGGTGACCCGGTGTCCGGAATCAACCTTTGTGAGGAGCTGCGGGGGAAAGGGCACGAAGGTTCAGATGTCTGGGAATGAAGGAGGGTAGGTGTTTGGGCTTTGGGCTCATGCAACATGCAGTTATTTGTTCTTGTTTACTTAAAACGTGTTTTATTAACCTAATCGGTTGGAAAAGATTGCTCTTCTTTTTTGCAAACTACTGCGGATCTGGATCAGGTGGGCCGTCACTACATCTATAAGCCCCTCGTATTCCACCCGTATTTAGACCTCCCGGGGTGGACGGCCCGGGTGAGGGTCCTATAGGGCAAGCGGGTCCCACCGATCGAAAGAAAACGGTCCTAAAGTCGCGGGTAATCGAGTCTTAACGAGCATTCGATGTAAATTACGGACAAAGGCGACGTCAAAGTCAAGATCATGTCCGAGGGCTCGACGAAAAGGCGGCATGATTTGGACTGATAAGCGTCCACAATTGATCTTGACTTGTCGTCAGTTAAGCCGTAATTAGGCATGGAATAATCATTAATCCTTGATGACTCGGTGTCATCTTTGGGAGTCTGTGTATAATTTGTGCCGGTCGAGCCGAAGTCAAGGCGCCGGTCAATATCTTGGTCAAAGTCTGCGGCGAAAAACCGGCATGACTTCAACTGATTAGGGTCCCCGAAAGATATTGAGTCGGTATGCCGACAAAGGCTTGAAAGGAAAGGTCTATACACAGACAGGGCATAACACAGACCAAACTAAAAACCAACCGGGTCTCGGACAAAAGTGTGTCACGGACAAGTGCGTGGTCGACACGAGGCTCCATGGGATGTTTGGGTAGTCCTGTGCTTGCACCGAGAGGCGTAATAAGACCAAACGGGCCGCGACAAGGATTTCCCCGGGTTAGGGACGTAGTGTGCAGTGTAAGGTCACGTGCGCGTAGTGTGCAAGCAGTTTATCTTCTTTTTCTGAGTAAAATAGAAATTTTTGCATGTGTCTTAAAAAGAATGATGCATGATTTTTTTTTTTGAAAATTTTCTTTTTGAAAAATCCCTTTTTTTTTGAAAAAAAAATTTTTGAATTTTTTTTTTTGAAAGTAAATGCACACATAAGCACATAAACACAAAAATTCCAACAGTTAGGGACATGATTCCGACAGTCAAAATTTTGACTTTTTCCTAGGCGGCCAAAACAACACGAAAATGTGCAAAAATCAACACACACAACAAATGATTTTTAATGCCGGGACGGAAGCTTGACCCTCAAAAGCTTTTCTTTTTTTTTTGAAAATAATGATACCGGTACGTGGGATTGTTAAACCACAATTTATCCCCGACTCGTGTTAGGAGGCGATAACGGGAAGTTTAATGGTTTCCACCAATATACCAAATATCATTTTTTTTTTTAGAAAAAGCTTATTTTTCCCCAGCGGAGTCGCCACTGTGATGATGCGCCAATTTTTCGAAAGGACTTCGAAATTTTCGTTTCTTTGAAAACCAATCGAAAAAAAAACCGGAGTCGCCACGCCATTTTTGTTTTAAGGGCCAAAACTTTGAAAAATGCCCGAGATTAGAGATTAGGGTTCGGAGGTCACGTTACACGCCGGGAAGGACGTTAGTGTGCACCCGGAATGCCTCGTAAAACGAGTCTTCCAAACATTTAAAATCATTTGTGTGTGTGTGGATGTGTGTGTGTTACTTTGGTCAAAATAAGTTGAAAATTAGGAAAGTAAAAATTGGGAATTCTTTATTAGACTTTGGACAGATCCCATGATTTTTGGTGTGATTTTTGGGTTGAGTTTTGGTACTCAAAAGATTTTTGGAAGTTGGAAACCATTTCTGCCAGAATGAAAAAGGCAGTGGACACTTAATTTTGAAATGAACTTTAGGGCTTGAAAACTCCAGAATCTGGGAAAAGTCCGAGAATGAAAAATGTTCATAACACCTTAAATAAGGTTTCTGTGAAAGAATTTTCCATTTTGGAGATGATTTGAGGGACCAAAACCTTCTGGAAATCTCAGATATGAAATCTTGATTTCCAGAGACTGATGAACTGACCTTTAAAAGAAAATTTGAAAAATGGAGTTTTACTCACTCAAAAAATAAAGTAAAAATATGTCTCGAAATCTATGAATGTTGGCTACAAAAAGTGTTTTGTAGTCAACACCAAATTCCAAGTTTATATGTGTCCAAAAAATTATACCATGGACTGGGGTCTTAGAAAATTGCTACTGGACAGCAACTTCTCAAGAAGGAAAACATGTTTTTAAAGGGGGTTTGGCATCCATGCTTGTCCCCATTTCCCTAGGTTTTGATTAGTGATCACTTGACATTTTAGTGGTGAATCAACTATATCAAATCATCCTTGGGGTACATTAGGACTAAGCACTTCATTTGCTTGGGAAGGGGAATTTTATCCTTTGAAAATGAGATTTGATGTATGAAAATGATTTCTAGGGTTTTGAAAATGTGTTTTCTTTGCAAGTAAGTAAGAACACTTTAAAAATAATGTTGATCCTTGTAGAAGATCATCCATGGAGATGAACTTCCATGGTGATCTTCTTGGATCTAAGGCAAGAAGATGAACAAACTACATTTTGGAGTTTGAAAATAGATGCATGAATGAAGGAGTTTAGGGTAAGGAGAAGGAGGGTTTACCAATCTTCTTTGTGTTTTGGAGTTTTTGGCTTGAATGTAAGAGTGTTTGAGGCTTGAATATGAGAGTGTTTGAGTGAGTGTGATTTTGGGTGAATAGTTGAGAAAAAGGTGACAATTCTAGAGAATTCTCACTGTTTTCTCTCTACTTTCGCCAAGGTGCAGTTGTGAAAAATGTTTTTTTCTCCTCATTTTCTGAGACTGGAGGCCTCAATTTATAGCCCTCTGGAAAATACAAAACCATCCGCGCGGATAGTTCCTGCAGGGTGCACTGTTCATTAATTGCAGCTGCAGGCTTTGGACACAAAGAATATTTTCAAAAAAATTCAAACTGATTATGTTTTTCAGCTTGCTAATTCGGGTTTTTTCTATTTCTTTTGCTTTTTGAGATTCTTTCTTTGGTTTATCTTTAAATGGCAATCCGTAATCTACCCTTACTTGGTTAGAAATGTTAGGAATGTTAGAAATGTTAGAAATGTTAAAACTTTCGTTAATTTTCTAACGAAAATACTAACAAACTCAAATTGGAGCACTTACACAGGGGCCATGTTCATCTCATTGGGGTCCATTAAAGCGACTTTTTCCCAGTCAGTTATCACACCCGGGTGTACATTTGCTCTCTTCACCAGTTCAATGGCTCTATCTGCGAGTTCGCGGTCATGGTGAAACCTGCAGAAAACCCCCATAATAAAATTCCTTAAACGAGTATGGTCACCCAGCACCACCATATCACCATTCAAAATCAACCTTTTCTTGGCCTCCTACAACTGGGGTGGAACCCAATTTCCCCAGTCATACTTGACTGAGAAATAAACAAAGGACTCTAGAGACAACCTAACCCAAGAGTGGGCAACCTTCCTATATATACCCCCTGATTTTTTTTCAAACAGCGAAGGTATCTGGAGTATTGCCATCACCTAAATCTAAGGCACAAATTGGATCGAAAGTACGGGTCGTTATTGATCCTACGGAGCAGAAATAGAGAAGAAAAAGGAAATAAAAACAGTTATTTCTTACGAAAGAAGATTGGAGGAAGAAAACGCTAAGGAAGGCAGCAAATATTTTCTCTCTATAAGCAATTTGAAGGTTTGAACGTGATAAAAGGGTTTGAGGGGACAAGGTTTTGGTATTTATAGGCCTACCTATACAGGTCAACTCGTATTAAATAGCTCAAAAACCGTTCCCCTCGAATCACGAATCGGCGCCAACGCTTTGAATTTCGAATTATTGTCGGTTGACAATTATGGCGCCCCTTGATATGTTGACACGTACCCTCCGTACCTGACACGCGCTGGCGTTTCGCCATCCAAGGGGCCCACCAGCTTAACCGAGAAGCAAACCATAAAGCTTCTACCAACTTCCTCACTTGTCCCTCACATGTGCCAATACACAAGGGAGTCTAAGCAAAACCAGCGAAAAAACACAACACCGGTGATCGCAAAAATGCGATCTGACAGAAGACCGAGCCTAGAAAATATAGCTCATCGCTCATAACATAAATAGTGTCTCACTTGAAGCTAGGGGCCACTAATGAGCCCGGACCTTTTAGACCACCCTAAGCTCGATCTAGTCCAAAAGCCCGATATGATGTGGCATACCCTAGACCGCCAGAGTTAAGATCGCGGACAGATAGACCGTCAGGGTCAAGATCGCGATCCTCTCAGACCGTTCCAGTCATGACCGCGGACAACCAGACCGCTAGTAAGGTGACCGCGGCCTTCATGACTGCAATGTTCATGACCACGCCATCCATGACTGCGTCAACCATATTGACCGCGGACTTATACCAGACTCCCGGTTAAAGCCAAAGCTTATTGAGCAAGTTTCCTAATGTGCTCTGACATAAAGAAGCCGGCTTATTCCCATCGCATTGAATGCGGCTCAGGTGCCTACTATGCCATTAATGCACCGCGCCTACTCTCCACTGTACACGTTCTTGTCCACATCAGCGACATCCCCTTTGCAGTGAATCTTACTTTACTGACAGACTCAATTAGATGCTGGCACGTGTATTTGGTCAAAGACAAAGATATCCTTATAGCTGACGTCAGCGGTCAACTCCCATTTCCTATAAATATCAACCTTTGTCCCCATGGACAAGGTAAGTGCCAAATTGTATTTGTAAGCTACATTATATAAACCCTAAACACACAATACACTCAAGACATTCCAAGTCTTATTTTCTCAGTTAAATACCTCAGAGATCTTACTCTCACACCCGAGGGCCTGAGCTGAATTAAGATCCGACTTTGACCTTAACAATGCTTCTTGTTGTATTGTCTAGGTACCCAAACAATATCAAGCCAGATATCCTACTTCCTTCAGACGCCCAAAATACATGGCGTCATCACAAGCAGAACACATTTTTAAAAGTATATAAAAGGGTGTGTACTTATGGTTACATTCAGCATTCAGCAACTACTTAATCATGGAGAAGTATCACCAACACCATCATGAAAACCAATCACAGAGGTGGGCGAATCAATAGTCTCTGAAACCATTTTCAGCTCTTTGTAGAACTTTACAGCGAAATCAGATACAGATATGGTTTGAACAACAGGCCTTGATAGTTTATCAAATCATCCATCGTTGTTGCGGCTATGGTCGAACCATCTCTTAGCCAGCAGCGACATCGAACCATAGGACGAACCACCTTTGCTCAAAGTGTGGGCCGCACTCTCCTCGACCACCTTCGCTCTAGCCCTCATTTCAGTACAGTTTATTATCTTTGTCACCATTTTTTCTATCTCCGATTTGGTAACTAAGCCCTTTGATGGCTCTGTTGCTCGTATAGACACCCCGATCTCGTTCTCCAATAATGCGTATAGACAAAAGAATTTTTTTAGGCGAACCATGTGTAAATTTTATGGCCTTAATTTGGTTACTTAGGAGACCAAAATACTTTGTCACCAAAAGGCGACCAGGTGTAAATTTTGTGGCCTTAATTTAGTGACTTAGGAGACCAAAATACTTTGTCACCAAAGAAAAATTTTATGGGACCAGCTTTAATTTTCGTCGCCTAAAAGCTGAGGCGAAGAGGTTTTGAACTCGTCACATAGGAAAAATTTTAGGCGACCAGCTTTAATTTTCGTCGCCTAAAACATGAGGCCAAGAGGTTTGTGTGACTAAGCTTTTGTGACGAAGGTTGCTCGCCAGAGGTTTATGGCGACGAATTTAAGGATAAGGCGACCAATTTTTTTTGTCGCCTAAACTGTGATTTCCAGTAGTGCTAATACAATTAGGACTCATATCCTTTATGTATAAATATGAGTCATTTAAATTATGTAAAACTTTGAGACAGAAATAATAAATAATATATTTTGATTCTTCATATTTTATCAATATTATATTTTGGTTCGGCAGAATATGAAGATATTACCCCTCCGTCCCAAAATGAATATCCATATTTTTTCGTGATGCTATGAATTTAGTTAGTACAATTTTAGATTTCATGTATCAGTTTGATTCATAGTAATCTCTAGTTCATATAGGACTTTTCTCTTTCTTTGTTATAAATGATATTTTGTCAAGAAAGAAAAAACCTTTGACAGTACTGTCAGTAGCATATTTTTTTGCGGAAATTTATTTCAAGAGTTTTGGTGACCGAGTAAAATATTGGGTGACAATTAATGAGCCAAACATTATAGCACAACTCAACATTATAGCACAACTCTCTCTCTCTCTCTCTCTCTCTCTCTCTCTCTCTCTCTCTCTCTCTCCAGCCAGAAATTCAATCTCTCACACGGGCGTGGTTTCAGTTCTCCTCCTCCTAGGTTATGCAATTTGGCCTTGGCTTAAGCCCAGTTGCTCCTGCTTTTATTCTGCCGCATGGGAATGGTATGGAAGGTACGCCTCCTACAAACCCTAACCCTAAACCGCCTTTAAAACCTAACTCCAACCCTCCCCAGCCGCCATCCCCTACTGCTGCAAAATCGTTCGCTTCTGTGGTGAAAGGTTCTACTGCCCTCGTCAATCATGCTCCGCTGCTGAATACTGTTGGGTTTTACGGGTCCATGCGCAGCGGAATTAAGCATAAAATAACATAAAACCCAAGAAGCCCTAGGATCCGTTCTATATAATTAACTTGAAAAACTATGAGATAGATATAACCAACCTTGAACGCTTTTCGTTCTTGAGCTATCGAACGATTTGATTATGTGATTTCAAATCACAAACTTCGTTCTTCAACTTGCTTGAACTCTATGCCTTGATCGATGAACGAGCGAAGACCCTCTTTCGGTATCCACACCTTTGAATGAATTCAAGAACAATTTCTTGAAGATTGTTAGATCCTATAAACCCTTGGAATAATATTGAGAATATGTTTGTGAATTTCTATTGAGAATTTCGGCTAGCTTTTTAGGGTTGACAGACGTTCATATTTATAGTACATTAGTATAGAATATGAATCCTAATCAAATTAGGAAAGGATTCTGTCAAACCGCCTCAGTGGCTTGTTGTGTCGCACGACCAGACATTGCACATGGCCTGTTCTGTCGCACGGCCTAACAAGCCCAGTGAGGAGTTTTCTCAATCATTCTTCCAATGGTTTAATCAATTCATTCTACTTGTGTGTGACCCAATAGTATTACATTATGTTGGCAATGAGTTCGATCATATCGACTCTCATAAGACATAAGCGGACTCTAGCAAGCCATTATGTCTACCCAAATAATGTAACGTAAGAGTTCACGTTTCCAATGGTGCACTTCCATTTCTCCCTTTGTCTTGCGATGTTATATTGAACACAAGTCATGGTCCTCGTCAACTTGTCTTTGTTCAATGCTTTCTCGATTCTTGAGTATAATGATAATTCCAATCATATTGGGGTACGGCCATACACTTTCATCATTATTACTCATCGAGGGGCCCAAGCAAAACATCTCTCTTCCGAGGGACAAATTCCATCTTGACTTATCATCCTTCCCATCATGAATCCGATCATGCCAAAGATAGCCTTTATAGATATCATGTTAAGATATCGTTTTACTAAAATCAAACATGACTTTCATCATATGTAAGGTCATGATAATCTCAGGTCTAGGGACTAAATGAAGTAACCTTATGAGATTTAATTATGACATTTGACCATGACATAAATCTCATACGGGTCAAGTCTAGTCACTTGTTCTCTATCAAGTACCCATAATTTCAATGTGCATCTCTATGCATATAATCATCGTATGATTATCCATTGACAATTATACTAATTATTCTCTTAATAATTAGGGACGGAGATTATTATAAACAAACATACAAAATATATAATAATCAAATGATAAACATCTCATATAATAATAAATAATGTCAATACATAGGTCTATCAATCATAGGCCTAGGGCATAACGCTAACAGTCTCCCACTTGCACTAGGCCCAATCTACTATGTATCGAATACCCATGGACCTAACATGACCATCATGCTTAGCTTGCGGAAGAGCCTTAATTAATGGGTCCGCCACGTTGTCATCAGTGTCTACTCTGCATATCTTTACGTCTTCCCTTTCACATATCTCACGGATAATGTGGAAACGTCGAAGTATGTGTTTGGATCTCTGGTGTGACCTTGGTTCCTTTGCTTGTGCAATGGCACCATTGTTGTCACAGATAAAGTTCAATAGGATCTACTGATGCTTGGAACGACTTCCAAATCACTAATGAACTTCTTGATCCAAAGCGCTTCCTTAGGCTGCATCGGATGCCGCTATGTACTCGGCTTCGGTTGTAGAATCGGCAAAGGTACTTTGCTTGGAACTTTTCCAACTCACGGTGCCTCCATTAAGCGTAAACAAAAATCCAGGCTAACGATGCGAAATCATCTTTGTCGGTTTGGAAGCTAGCATCTGTGTAGCCTTTAACTACAAGATCTTCTTCCATTCCTCCAAAGACCAAGAATACATCCTTAGTTCTTCGTAAGTACTTAAGGATATTCTTGACTGCTATCCAATGTGGTTTGTCGGGATCCGATTGGTACCTACTTGTCATGCTTAGAGCACACGAGACATCGGGTCTAGTACATAACATAGCATACATGATAGACCCAATTGCCGAAGCATATGGTATACCATTCATTCTCTTTCGCTCATCATTAGTCTTAGGACTTTGATTCTTGCTAAGAGATATACCATGTAACATTGGTAAGTTTCCTCTTTTAGAATTTTCCATTTGGAATCTTCTAAGGACCTTGTCAATGTAAGTATTTTGACTTAAACCAATCATCCTCTTGGATCTATCTCTATAGATCTTGATACCAAGGATATATGCGGCTTCACCCATATCTTTCATTGAAAAGCACTTTCCTAACCAATACTTGACAGTCTGTAGTGCAGGAATGTCATTTCCAATGAATAAGATATCGTCGACATACAACACTAAAAATAATGCTACGCTCCCACTAATTTTCTTGTATACACAAGATTCATCTTCGTTTTTGATAAAGCCAAACTCCTTGATTGCTTCATCAAAACGTAGATTCCAACTCCTAGAAGCTTGCTTCAATCCATAAATGGATTTCTGAAACTTACACACCTTGTTAGAATTTTCTGGACTGACAAAACCTTCAGGTTGTATCATGTATACATCCTTAAGTAACTTCCCATTAAGGAAAGCTGTTTTGACATCCATTTGCCATATCTCATAGTCATAATATGCGGCTATGGCAATTAAAATTCTAATAGACTTAAGCATAGCTACAGGCGAAAAGGTTTCATCATAGTCGATGCCATGAATCTGCCTATATCCCTTAGCTACAAGCCTAGCCTTATAGGTGTGTACCTTCCCATCCATGTCGGTCTTCTTCTTGAAGACCCATTTGCACCCTATGGTTTTCACACCTTCGGGAGGATTAATCAAGTTCCTAACTTGATTATCAGCCATGGATTGTAATTCGGACTTCATGGCCTCTTGCCATTTTTCCGAATCAGGAGCGGACATCGCCTCTTGATAGCAAGTAGGTTCATCGTTTTCGATTAACTCCACTTCATCACTTTCCGTAACGAGAAATCCATATCTCTCGGGTTCGGATCGTGACCTACCACTTCGGCGAAGAACTTGTGCATCTTGAACCGGTTCCACAACTCTTTGTGAACTTGGTTCAGTCTCTACCATTGGTTCAATGTTGTTTTCGGGTTCTCGAATTTCTTCGAGATCTATTTTACTCCCACTTGTTCCTTTGCGAAGAAACTTCTTTTCTAAGAAAGTACCATTTCGAGCAACAAACACTTTGTTCTCGTTTCGGTTGTAGAAATAGTATCCTTTGGTTTCCTTAGGATATCCCACGAAAACACATTTATCAGACTTAGGTGCTAGCTTGTTAGAAGTTAACTTCTTGACATATGCATCGCAACCCCAAATCTTCATGAAAGACAAACTAGGTTTTCTTCCATGCCACATCTCATATGGGGTCTTTTGAACCGATTTGGTAGGAACTCTGTTTATAGTGAAAGCAGCAGTTTCTAGTGCATGTCCCCAAAAGGATAAAGGAAGCTCAACTTGATTCATCATAGAACGAACCATGTCCAACAAGGTTCTATTCCTCCTTTTAGACACACCATTCCATTGTGGTGTTCCGGGTGGAGAGAGTTCTGAAACGATTCCACAACTCTTAAGATGACTGTCAAATTCTTGGCTCAAATATTCACCACCTCGATCGGATCGAAGTACCTTAATAGTTTTGCCAAGTTGATTTTTCACCTCATTTTAAAATATTCGAAATATCTCAAACGATTCACTTTTATGTTTCATTAGATAAACATATCCAAATCTACTATAATCATCAGTGAATGTTATAAAGTACCGAAATCCTCCCCTAGCATCGCTACTCATAGGCCCACATACATCGGTATGTATGAGTCCTAATAAGTCGCCCGCCCTTTCACCAGTTTTGGTAAATGGGTCCTTGGTCATCTTTCCAAGTAAACAAGATTCGTATGTCTCATAAGATTCATAATCATGTGAGTCTAAAAATCCATCTTTGTGGAGTTTAGAAATGCGTTTCTCGTTTATATGGCCAAGACGACAATGCCATAAGTAAGTGTGGTTTACATCATTGGGTTTAGATCTCTTGTTAATGTTATAGACATCATTATCATGATTTTCAATATCAAGAATATAAAGGCCATTGAATGAAACAGCAGTACAATAATGCATATCACTCTTGTAAATTGAAAATTTCTTATCACATATAAGAAAATTAAAATCTTCATTATCCAAACATGAAATCGAAATAATATTCCTACTTAAAGCTGGAACGTAATAACAATTGTTCAAAACAAGTATTAGTCCACTAGGTAAAGTAACTTCATAAGTTCCTACGGCTAATGCAGCAGCACTTGCTCCATTCCCCACACGTAGGTCCACTTCACCTTCCTTAAGCATCCTTCTGTTCTTTAGACCCTGCACATTTAAACAAATGTGAGTTTCACATCCGGTATCCAATACCCAAGAACTAGAAGTAGATAGGAATATATCTATAACAAAGATACCTGAAGTCGAAGCAACTCCTTTGCTCTTCTTCAGTGCTTCCTTGTATTTTGCGCAGTTTCTCCTCCAATGTCCAATCTCATTGCAATGGAAGCAGACCGCGTCCTCTTGGGACTTGGGCTTAGCCTCTTTAGGCTTGGAAGCCTCTTTGGGTTTGGCAACTTTTACCTTAGGATTAGCAACCTTTGTTTTTCCTTTACCCTTGAAACCCTTCCCCTTGTTAACCATCAGCACTTGGTCGGTTTTCTTCTCGACAATATTGGTTTCCGCAATGTTCAACATTTGAACTAACTCGGAAAGGTTTTTATTCATTCCACCCATGTTATAGTGCATTATGAAATTACTAAAATTTTTGGGTAATGAATTCAATATTATGTCGGTAGCCAACTCTTGGCTAATTTGAAAACCGAGCCTTTCAAGATGCTCAATGTGGCCCTTCAACTTAAGAGCATGGGGACCAACAGCTTGTCCTTCACTCATCTTGCATGAGGTCAAGACCGTAACTGTGTTGTACCTTTCTTGCCTAGCTTGTACTTGGAACATTTCCATCAGTCGATTGTTTAGGTCAACTGTCTCCAAGTGCTCAAGATCATTCTGATGGTTCTTGCACATGGCGGAGAGCATGAGGCAACCAACATCTGTAGATTCACGCTTGTGCTTCAGATATTGATTCCTTACTGCCCTAGTAGCATTGGCAGCAAGTTCAGGTGGAATAGGTTCCTCGAGAACGTACAGTTTTTCTTCTTGCTTGAGATCAATTCTCAAACTACGGATACAATCCATATAGTTTGTACCATTCTCTTCCAACTTTTCCTTCTCAAGGACAGATCGCAGTGAAAAGTGATTATTGTTTGGTGCAATTTATTCTACAAAAAGATATACATAAAATATGAACACATATAAGTAAACATATCATATGAGAAGTATAATGCATTTATATAAAATGCTCCCACTAAATTATACACCTTCAAATGCAAATAAGCATAATATACATTTAATGGGCTAAGATCCAACTTTAATTCAATTTCAAGTTTGCTATGGCAAACCGCTCAAAATTAAATTAATTAGGTAGAAAACATCAATCATATCACATATATGACTCTTAGATCTTTTATGAGATTTATTCAAGACATCATATGTCTAGGTATATTTTAATCTCATCTTATGCCTTGGGTCCAAAACCATTTTGATAACCCAATTAAGTTCATTCACTTTAAACGTATAGGAACCACCATTTCCTCATCTTGCTCGCATTCGAATAGAATCAAAGCACTTTGCTATGGCAAGCCCATCCAAAACTATCTGAATGGTCTCAAGTGTTTTAATCATGAATTGGCATAAAGAACTTAAAAGTTAAATGAAGGTTCTTTAAGGTAGATTATAAGCATATCAGCAAAGATAGTCATAATCGCGCACCAGGTAAGTTCCCAGGAAGATAGGTGAGCCACAAGGACTACTTAAGTACCAACTATTCCTTAGACAGAACACTCCTAGACATGCACAATCTGAAATCAGCTCTGATTTGGCAACATAATTACTACCTTTTATAAACAATCAGTTTCCTTTTAAATTTTGCGTAATTATGACTTGTTTCCATAAACAATCATAAAATCCAAAATTTTAATGTCTAAATCTAAACATAATAGGAAACTATAATGCAATGTTTCAACTAAACATAAAATTTCTTAGCACGTAAGAACAAGTAAAACATGCATCGCAATAATTATTAAAATCATATTTTAATCAACTAAGCATGCATAAATAATGAATTAATCTAGCATAGCCCTATAAACTCAATTTTATAGCATCCAGATTAACACATAAACATATCAGATTGTAAACACATTCATAGATTAACCAGATTGTTCATCAAACTGATACTGCCCAGATTGGGCTAAAAGTGTCGCGTGACAGAAGCAAGTTCTGTCGCATGACAGAAGCTAGTTCTGTCGCGTGACACAGGATGACTGTTTTCCAGATTTCCAGAATTCAATCAATTCTAAATCACAGAGCAATTAAATCATGCAAACGACTTTTAACAGATTTAATTCAATATCATTAGAACACGAATTAGGCATATTGTTTCAAAAACAATTAATCTATCGCATACAAAACATGCAAAAGAACATATAAACGATTTTATATTACTTTTCTAGCATGTTAATTCAAACTTAATGATACGAACGGGGCTTTGATTCCACTGTTAGGTTTTACGGGTCCATGCGCAGCGGAATTAAGCATAAAATAACATAAAACCCAAGAAGCCCTAGGATCCGTTCTATATAATTAACTTGAAAAACTATGAGATAGATATAACTAATCTTGAACGCTTTCCGTTCTTGAGCTATCGAACGATTTGATTATGTGATTTCAAATCACAAACTTCGTTCTTCAACTTGCTTGAACTCTAGGCCTTGATCGATGAACGAGCGAAGACCCTCTTTCGGTATCCATACATTTGAATGAATTCAAGAATAATTTCTTGAAGATTGCTAGATCCTATAAACCCTTGGAATAATATTGAGAATATGTTTGTGAATTTCTATTGAGAATTTCGGCTAGCTTTTTAGGGTTGACAGACGTTCATATTTATAGTACATTAGTATAGAAAATGAATCCTAATCAAATTAGGAAAGGATTCTGTCAAATCGCCTCAGTGGCTTGTTGTGTCGCACGACCAGACACATCACATGGCCTGTTCTGTCGCACGGCCTAACAAGCCCAGTGAGGAGTTTTCTCAATCATTCTTCCAATGGTTTAATCAATTCATTCTAGTTGTGTGTGACCCAATAGGATTACATTATGTTGACAATGAGTTCGATCATATCGACTCTCATAAGACATAAGCGGACTCTAGCAAGCCATTATGTCTACCCAAATAATGTAACGTAAGAGTTCACGTTTCCAACGGTGCACTTCCATTTCTCCCTTTGTCTTGCGATGTTATACTGAACACAAGTCATGGTCCTCGTCAACTTGTCTTTGTTCAATGCTTTATCGATCCTTGAGTATAATGATAATTCCAATCATATTGGGGTACGGCCATACACTTTCATCATTATTACTCATCGAGGGGCCCAAGCAAAACATCTCTCTTCCGAGGGACAAATTCCATCTTGACTTATCATCCTTCCCATCATGAATCCGATCATGCCAAAGATAGCCTTTATAGATATCGTGTTAAGATATTGTTTGACTAAAATCAAACATGACTTTCATCATATGTAAGGTCATGATAATCTCAGGTCTAGGAACTAAATGAAGTAACCTTATGAGATTTAATTATGACATTTGACCATGACATAAATCTCATATGGGTCAAGTCCAGTCACTTGTTCTCTAACAAGTACCCATAATTTCAATGTGCATCTCTATGCATATAATCATTGTATGATTATCCATTGACAATTATACTAATTATTCTCTTAATAATTAGGGACGGAGATTATTATAAACAAACATACAAAACATATAATAATCAAATGATAAACATCTCATATAATAATAAATAATGTCAACACATAGGTCTATCAATCATAGGCCTAGGGCATAACGCTAACAAATACCATCCCTAGTTCCACGTACAAAGGAGAGCCATGCTTGAAGTTTTCCAAAGATATGATCAATGTTTTAGCCCAGCCATTCAAATACACTTTGGTTGAAAAATTTTCTCATGGTCGGCCAACAATGGAAGTTACAAGGCAGCATTTTTGGAAGTTTGGACTGAAGGCAGATTTTAAATTGGGTCATATTGATCCTAAACATATTCTTATTCAGATTGTGCATGAGGGAGATTTCAATAGACTTTGGGCAAAAGAACAATGGCATCTTGGGCGTTTTCCCATGTGTGTGTTCCGTTGGTCGCCTTCTTGGAGGCCGGATAAGGAGTCTTCATTATTTCCTGTTTGGGTTGGATTGCCCGGCCTTCCAATTCATATGTTTAACAAGGTATGTTTATTTTCTATTGCTAATATATTTGGGGAGCCGCTATCTATAGATCAAGCAACTTGTAACTTATCAAGACCTAGTGTGGCTAAAGTTCTTGTTCAAGTGGATCTTTTGAAGAAACTTCCGTCTAGAGCTTTCATTGATTGCAGAGATGATTTTTCACGTTTTTGGCAGTCTTTAGAGTTTGATAACCTCCCAAGCTATTGTAAGCACTGCTATAAGTTAGGCCATGATCTGAATGAGTGTTTCTACCTTCATCCTAAAGCGCCAAACTTGAAGAATGGGGCTGAAGTTAATGGAGGTAGTGCGGAGGTGCTGAATGAGGGTCACACTGCTGCAAAAGAGACTCCGGAAGAGGTGAATGCTGGTGGTCTAACGAAGGGTGCCAATGTGGGAAAGAAAATGATTTATGTTGAAAAAGCTAAAGTGAAAGATCCTTCTTCGTCAATTGAGAATGTTGAGCCTATCAAGGGGGCGTCTCAAGAAGATAAATCTAATGGCCAGAATAAAGCGAAAATTGATGGTTGTGCTCATGAGACTTAGGTTGTTGATCTCGATGGGGGGATTGTTCATTCTAACGAGCAGTCAGCCGAAAATGGTTGTGAAGATATAGATAACCATAATAAAACGGTTGACACTCAAGGTGAAGAATTGGTAGTCTTTGATGACACAGCCATTGTTGATATAAATACAGGCAATGAAACTCTGGTAGCTACTGCTGCGCTTGGAGCACAGATGGGGGCTTTGGCCATTCAAAATGGGTCTACGGCCTCACCATCCATCCCTATGACGGCTCATGCTTTGGATAGCGAAGCTCTAAATCTCGTTCGGGAAAGGTTAGACAAATTCAAGCTTCATCAGCTCCTAACTTACGTCCCTCTACTGCTCGTATGCCAAATCCTAAATATTTTAATTCCGAATTTATAAACCCAAAAAATCTAAAAGAAGCTTTTATTCTTCGGGAAAAATGCGATTCTGAACCAGAAGGCGGTCTTTCTGCTACTTCTCCTTCGGCATATCATGATGCTCGCACTTATGGGGGTATTGTTGGAGGAGTTCATGTTGATCCGTGGGCTTCAATGGCTGACGGCGATAATTTTGAAGATTATTACGATAAAGAAGATGAATTTCAAAAGGTTAAAGGGAAACGAGGAAAATCTGGATCGAAAACTAAATCAAAAAACCTCAAGCCTAAAAGGCCTTGGATTCCTAAAAGGCAATTTGATTGACCTTTCTATTTATTTTATTTTCTGTTTTTCTTTAATTATTGTACTTTTTAATTTTTAATAAAATTTAGGGGGCATTGCCCTTTTCGCCAAAAAAAAAAAAAAAAAAAACAGTAACAAGTAACATAAACTAACGCCCGTTAACAATTTATCACATTTACAATGAAACTAAGAACACGAATGTAACTAATGCCCGTTAACAATTGATCACATTTACAATGAAACTAAGAACTCGAATGCATTCGCAAGCATAGAAGTACAATGGTCAAGTTGACGATAACGAATAGTACAATGGACAAAAAGTAGTTTAATCTACGGAAATAGTTTTAGTACATTTTCAGCTCTTTGTAGAACTTTTCAGCGAAATCAGATGCAGATATGGTTTGAACAACAGGCCTTGATAGTTTACCAAATCACCCATCGTTGTTGCGGCTATGGTCGAACCATCTCTTAGCCAGCAGCAACATCGAACCATAGGACGAACCACCTTTGCTCAAAGTGTGGGCCGCACTCTCCTCGACCACCTTCGCTCTAGCCCTCATTTCGACACAGTTTATTATCTTTGTCACCATTTTTTCTATCTCCGATCTGGTAACCAAGCCCTTTGATGGCTCTGTTGCTCGTATAGACACCCCGATCTCGTTCTCCAATATTGCTGCCGTAATGTTTTGGTCCGCAAATAGTGGCCATGCTATTATTGGCACTCCGTTTACTAAGCTCTCTAGTGTTGAATTCCACCCGCAGTGGGATAAAAATCCTCCCACTGACGGGTGAGCCAGGATCTCGGCTTGTGGGGCCCAATTTGGGATCAACAAGCCTTTATTGTGGGTCCTGCTTGAAAACCCATGTGGCAAGTACCATGTGTCGTCGTCTGTATCTAAGCCGTTGGATCCATATTTTGAGAGATAGTCACACTCACCGGTTTGGGTGGGCGGACGTACCACCCAAACAAATCTTTGTTGGCTCAGCTCCAACCCCCAAGCCAGCTCGTGCAGCTGTTGAGCCGATAAATTTCCGGCACTCCCAAATGAGATGTACAAAACCGATTCAGCCGGTTGTTTATGTAACCAATCCAAAACCTTACTTTCAGATCTGGATGGCGACAATGGCTCTGCTGATCTAATCAACGGACCGATAGGGTAAACCGGGACCCGATTAATGACCGATTTAAGCTCTTCATTTTCCCTCAAAGCCTTGATAGTTTTTGGCTCAAGCTCGTCCCAAGTGTTTGTCAAAATGCCATCAGCCTTAGCCATTTGAGACCCTATACACACGAAATCATCGTAACCATCACACTCCGGGTCTTGAAGCACATCAAAAAGGTCGTCAAACCGAACCGGTTCACAACCCGGTATTTTAACCGGATTTTCTTTAGCCGGGACATTTGGTCCCCTCTTTTTAAGACTAGGTGAGTAAATAGTCAACGCAGTTGTACGTGCATTCGAGGGGACGTAAACGTACTTCCCCATGTTGAACTCACGTGCAAGCGCGAGACACTCGGTGGAAAAATACTCTACTATTAGGACAGATGGAGGTGGGTCCATTCTTGACACGACGGACCGCATGTGGGGCATGGAGAGGGTCATCATGACTTTGAGTATGGTGAGAATGCTAGCGGTGGAAGGGTCGGCGATTTGGACCGAGATATCTACGGGCGGGAGGGGAATGATTCGGAGTTCATTGTCTAGTAAGGATTGTGAAGAGAGAGGGATGTCGTTACCGACGGATAGGATGGTGACCCGGAAGCCAAGACAAGTTACGAGGCGCTTTCCGAGCTCGGTGACGGGAATCAAATGGCCTTTTCCGGGACTTGAAAGTAGGACAATGTGAAGTTTTGTGGTTGCCATTTCTAGAGATAAGTTAATAGAAGTATGATAGTTAAAGTTACATGCAGCAAGTAATGGACTATATTTATAGAAAAGGGGGCCAAAAAAACAGAAGGAATTGTAACTTACCTAAATGTTCAATGGTTAGAATGGATCTATCACAAATTGTGGCCTCGGTCGATGAGAATATTTTATTTAATAATGGTCTTAACTTGCATGATTCGTATCTTAAATGGATCTATTACTAGTAACACTACATTAAATGGTGAGTAATATAATATAATGTAGACAGGTACATCACGTTATGTATATCTGACAAATTTTATTATTAATTCAGACAATAAGATGAGGTATCTTAAGTAGGTGCGTCTTTTGGACCTTATTTCATATAGGACCAACATTTTTGTTCTTCTGAAACTAGTAGGGCCTTTGTTTTGTACAGTTTACAAAAGAAGAAAATAAAGTTGATTCAGATTGGTATGGGCATGTATGCAAATATTTATAGCCCATGTCTTTTAAATTTCAGTGCTAAATTACAATTACAAAATAATCCCTCCGTACTAAAATGAATGTCTAGTATTAACTTACTTTGGTGTGCAGATGAGATATTTGAGGAACGAAAAGTTGTCCAAGAGCTGATGAGGAAAAATCTCAACATTAGAATGACCCTAACATCTAAGAAAATCAAAGACGAAGATATAGCTGTAGATCCCAATCAAAGATCCATATCCAACCAAACATGACCCAACTATGGGCACTCCAACACCATAGCCAAAAACGATTGCTCCAAAAATGTCCCATTTCCAGCTGCAACACAAATAACCCATTTTCTAACTCAAGTTAGATTACAAACTAACTTAGGACTAAATTGAAAAGAAATATGGAGAAGTTAATGGGATGTTTATCGGTAAAGGGTTGGGGGATGGGAGAAGAATGGTGGAGTGAATGGTAATGGGCAAAAAGATATAATTGAAAGGTGGGAAACTGCTCTTCCGAGGAGCAGTTCCTCGCCTTACCGCTTAGCTATGCAGCCTGATTTGTTCAATCAGGCTAAGAGACCGTCTTTGCTATACGTCGTTCCCGGTTCCTTTCGGGGACAATGTTATTGATGCCTTGAGGCTAGAGATTGTAGACCGAACGATAAACAAGAATCAATATATGAAAGCCTAAGCTTTTTTTTATTTCATAAACTCAAAAACTAAGTTGTTCAAAACCCTAAAACAAAGTATAAATACTCTCACAAACCCTAAAACGACTTGAAAAGGAAAAGACTAAAATACCCTAAACTAATTGTTCATAAAACCAGCAAATACGAAAAACCTTTTTCTGATTTTCCGCCTTGCACGGGCGTGCGCTTCATCTTGCAAGGCCGTGCAAACACGCAGAAAGTAAAAATCCCATTCAACCCAATTGTGCATGGTCGTGTCCTTTTCGGCGCACGGCCGTGCCTCCGCTGTTCTCGAGAACCGCCAAAATCCCTTGTTGATCTGCATCATCCTCCCCTCCTTTGAAAAGTCTCGACTACGAGTCAATATCCTTGATAGGAGCACCACGATAACCCGAAAAATCTGAAACACTACAGAATGTGGAGACATCGGAATGGCTTGGCAAAAAAACCTTGTAAGCGATGTCATTAATATTGCCACGAACACGCGAAATGGTCTGAAAATCTAGTCAAGCAAGTCAGTATTTACCGTTGGCTTCAAACGGTAGGCTGCTATACCTGGAATTGACGCACCAAGAATAAGATCCATACAACGCTGCTTATAGGTGGTAAGCCCGGAAGGATCTCATCTGATGTACACCGTATCCCATCTCCTGTTTTATGATTTCAACAAACTCAGAAAGGTTCAACAACTGATGGCTTATATTAGCAGCGGATTTAGATTTCGCACCAGGTTCCTTGCGTGGGTCAATAGGGCACATCGAAATAGAAAACCCATCCTTGCAAAACGTGTATGTATTCTTGAATGTATCATGCTTAACCTGATGATCAAACAACCATGATCGGCCTAGTAAGAGATGGCACGCATCCATATGCACTACATCACACCAAATCTCATCCTTGTAATGCTTGCCAATCGAGAACTGCACCAAATACCGCTTATCTACCTTCAGTTCGTTGCCCTTGATCAACCACGATAGCTTGTAAGGTTGGGGATGTGCTTCAATATTCAAACCCAACTTCTTAACCATTGTAGTGGAAATGACATTCTCACAACTACCCCTATCAATAATTACCTTACAAACCTTCCCTTTTGTGGTGCGCCTCATCTGAAATATATTATGGCGAAGCTATTCTTCGTCATCCTTAGCAGTCACATTCAAAACACGTCTGACCACCAAGGTTGTCCTCTAATCAGCAAATACTTTGTCGGTCTCATCAGCTGACTCAGCAGATGGCTCAACATAAACAGGATTCTCAACCAATGCGACAACATGTCGATTGGGGCACTCGGCTTCGAGATGCCCGAGCCCATGACATTTGAAGCATCTAGCAGGTTTATGTTTCTTAGGAATCTCTAGAGGACCGCTAGGTTTATCTGCTACCTGTGTCTTCGGATTCGATGGTGTAACCCCAGAAGGAACATTAGAACTACTTCCACCTTGACTGCTAGTACTATCTTTACCCTTCCAACGGTTTATTCCCCTCTTTCTTTTCAACTGTTTCTCGACTTTTAAAGCAAGTCGGCAAACATCTTCATAAATCCAATATTGTTATAAATGGACCACTTTTGAGATATTAACAAGCAATCCCCTAAGGAAATGAGCAACTGTTTGTTCATCTTCCTTTGCAATATCACATCGCATCCGCAAACGATCAAATTCCCCGATGAAATCCTCTACTGACATATCACCCTGCTTTAGATAGTGATATTCAATGAAGGATTCCTGACGATAGTGATCGGGAAGGAATTTTCTTCTCAACAATTTCTTCATCTTTCCCCAAGACCTAATCTTGGCTTTACCCTCTCGAGCCCGATGTTTCTTAACATGTTCCCACCAAATTGAAGCCTGTTTCTTCAATTTAATGGAAACCAATTTCACTTTATTACTATCAGTCATGTATTTTAGATCAAACACACGCTCTACAGTATTAATCCAATCAATGAAATCATCAGGATGTGCCTTACCTTCAAACTCCGAAATTTTGATCTTCACACCGACATCCCTAGAAGGGTCATCCGCATACTGATGTCCATGTTTTGGGGCAAAGGGATTAATCCCCTCTCCATACTCCATATCCTCGAATGAAGAATCCGAATCTGAACCCATATTCGGTGGAGGCTCCACGCGTGCCATGTGGTTCTGGAGTATCTGAATCTGTCTTCACATCTCGTCCATCTCGATATCACGAAGGTCTCGTTTGTGATGATGGTCTTCTTCATGGTCATCTGCTGCACGGCCCTACCACGACCACCTCATCCACCATGACCAGCGTGTCCTCGTTCGGACATTAATATTCATTCAGGAAACTGATACCAAATGATGCCTTGAGGCTAGAGATTGTAGACTGAACGATAAACAAGAATCAATATATGAAAGCCTAAACTTTTCTCTATTTCATAAACTCAAAAACTAAGTTGTTCAAAACCCTAAAACAAGTATAAATACTCTCACATAAACCCTAAAACAACTTGGAAATGAAAAGACTAAAATACCCTAAACTAATTGTTCATAAAACCAACAAATACGAAAACCCTTTTTCTGATTTTCCGCCTTGCACGGGCGTGCGCTTCATCTTGCACGGCCGTGCAAATGCGCAGAAAGTAAAAATCCCATTCAGCCCAATTGTGCACAGTCGTGTCCTTTCCGGCGCACGGTCGTGCCTCCGCTATTCTCCAGAACTGCCAAAACCCTTGTTGATCTGCATCAGTTATCTCAGTTATCTCCAAGGGCATCTCAAAACTGCCAACTAGGTGAGCCATCTGTTTAGCTCGCTTAAGTTGAACATAAGAAAATAGTGAAAGAAAAAATAAATATCAATAAATTATATAGTTATGAAAAATTGACCCATTAATTAATTAAAAACTAAATGTTAAATATTCATATGGTGTGACAGTGTGCTTTAGATTTAGTAAATAATTGTCTTAACAATATTTTAATTAATAATGGTCTTAACTTGCATGATTCATATCACATCTATTACTAGTAACGCTTCATTAAATGGTGAGCAATATAATATAATGAGATGATGCCAAAAACGTTCGTATCAGCCCAAATTCAGTAACGTGTTGTATCATATATGATTGAATAGCCTGAAAATGATGAATAAACACGTAATCTAAGTCGGTGCTTCACCGGCAAACGCACTCCGACGTGAGAGTAAGTATTTGTGTTTAGAGAGAAAAAATCAATTGATAAAATTTTATAGTCAAAAGATGTGTTGTCAAAATAATGTTAATGTGAATTATGACTCATATTTATAGGCATAGCATTTTAGAATCCATGTTGGATAGAAATGCGTGTGAGATAAGGTTATAATCCTACGGGATTATAACTGTTCACATTTCTTATTTGAGTAGGATTGGATAATAGCAATCTTCATGTGCACCATCGAGGCGGACTCCTCGTCGTACATGGCCTGGTCGGCCTGGGTTGAAGCCGATGAAGTGGAGAGTAAGGATAGAAAAGTCCATTTCCTTGTTATATGGAGACCGAGTAGGGTTACTCTTCTTCAAAGGAGGCCTTGCTCGGCCTTGTTAGATGCCTTACTCGGCATTGATGATTACGCCTTGTCGGCATACAATTTTGTTGGGCCTCGGTCATTATACACTCACCTATATCTAGGTCTATATAGTGGGATTGACGAGTAGGAAAGGAGCAAAGGTAGGGAAGGCCCACTCCATTTGTCGTAAGTGAGACTTGTATGGATTTATATTTTGTGCCAAATCCATTGGGCCTTGCCCAGCCACGGATCCACGTTCGTACATCAGTTTATACCATTCAGTGGCCCCCGACTTTCTAGCTCGGCTATTCCAAGAAGGAAGTGTTGCTCTACCTCGGCTTAAACGAATATGAATGGGCTTTTACGTGTCATGAGGCTCTTCATTTTTCGCCGGTTAATTCGTGCAATGATGGGTGCATTGAACAAAGTCTGACATTCGCCTTGGGAACCCACTTGTGCATTAATTGCAATGGGAAGGATGACGTCTTTACCCAGTTTTGACCCATACCCGTTTCAGATTTGGGTATAAAAGGCAAAACCCTCTTCGATTTCAATCTCTTATCACCCTTCGAGCTTGAGAGAGAAACATAAAGCTTCAAATTACCAATTTCTGTTCTTGATTTCATGGTCAGATCTGCACCTTTGCGCTCAATTTTGTTTGTGTTTTCCTCATCCAACTTCAATTTAGGTATAAAACTTCTCCTTTTTACTAATTTCTGCATTTTTTCTTGGTGATTTCTGATTTTTTTGGGTATTGTTCTTGGCGTGTTCTTGAGCCGCCATAGTTTCTCTTGGTTAAAACTTTTCTTGAGTAAATCTCGTGCCTTCCTCGTATATAGAAATGACTCGTACTTGGAGGAGTAACCCGAATGCCCTCTCCTTCTATCATACAATAAACCTTAGGATTTATCAACGGATGGATGCGCAATGGATGATGTTGAGCTTGAATTAGATAGGAGAAATCTTGACACGGTATCAAATCCCTATAACAGACGTCTATAGAATATATTGAGTATATTGTATAATAGATGGTCAGAGAAGTACATCGAGGCATTTGAACGCATGCAGTCCAACTGCGTCCATAGAAGTCATATTGCTTAATGGTTAGAATGGATCTATCACAAATGGTGGCCTCGGTCGATGGAATGGATATAAAAAGACTTTAATTTTCTTGATGTAACTTACTTAATGTTCGATTATAAGAAAATGAGATTACTGTCCAATCAGATCCCAAATTAAAGATTGAGGGGCATAGTTTAACGTCTTATCTTTTAATTAAATTTCTTAATTGTAGTGTGATTGTATGCCAATTGGGTGATTAATAGCATTTAAGAGAAATGCAATGTACTTACCATTATCCTTGCATGGTTATAGTTAATTAGTTTTACCACAATCCTTACATGATTATAGTTAATTAATTTGACTTTGATAAAGTCTAAAATAATGTCAATTGGCATCCTCTTAGAGATCCTTTAAATTTTTAGGTATTGGTTTTAACTATTAAGCAGTTTGTGATTTTTATAATTTCCCCCCCCCTATTTTGGACAATTTCAACAAGTTGAATTTGTATTGAAGAACTTTGGGCATAAATGAAATATAATTCTCAAATCAAGGTGGACGCAAGGATGTAACGAGTAAAACCTTTGAACAATCGTTCGCCGGAAAAAAACCTCGGGAGACTTTAGGAAAAGCCTACCTTAACCAAAAATGTCTTATTGAACTTAATATTTTCGAGTACAAAGTACAGTATGAGCGTGAGAATGGGTGTTATGTGTGTACATGTGCTTTTCTAAGGACTTACTTATATACAAATGATATAACCGAAACAACATAAATGATATCCCTTCGATCTCGCCTAGAATCACGCTTCTTGTTAATGATGGGCAGCCGTTACTCCTTGGTTGACACTAGGGTTGTTATAGCATTCTTTGACTGAGTCTCAAACGGTCACGAGGATAAACTATTTATCCATAACTTCGTTCCTGAAAAATAGGAAGTATACAACAAATAACTCAAGGCGTTAGTCTAAGATGTAATTCAAGACGTTACCTCAAGATGGATGATCAAGACGTAGAACATGCTGGGTGAATTTTTTGGGGTGAAACAATTGCCCCAAAATATTGAGGTTTTCCAAGTGGAATACGGAAAGGTTGAATATTTTGGCACTTGCGTCTTTCCATCTTCTAAGGAGTTATTGACGTAGTGGCTTTGGGACGGTTGAAAGGAAGTTGTGAAGTTATAATAAGCTTAGAAGTCTATAATCGCTCTTTTCTCGGATGCCGCTGGCATGGCTTTAATAGCAGCAACAAATCTCTTCGAATCCCTTCCAAGTCGGACGTTCCCCTATATTATGGTAAGTCTTTCCTTTTCATACCAAGATTGTCTTTGGAAGGTGCGATCTCCGTCAATATTTACTATAATCCAGAGCGCAAGTTCATCCGTATTTTCCTTCTGAAAACTTCTTCAGTAAGTATTTCTCGTCTATTTGCCCAGATAACTCATTCGTATTCTGCATTTGTGCTGATATATTTGTCATTCATCTCTTCAGTGACTCGATCCGACTTCACAGCGAGCGATATCGTGGCCAAGTATAATAATAAGAAGAAGGTAGAAGGTAATTTGCCGCTCGTGCAGTACTTGGAGGAAGATACCCAGGCGGTTATGAAGAGAAAGAGGGGAAAACAGGCTGCAGATACAGAAACACCGAGTGAAGAGGTTTTAAAGAACCAGGTAATATGTCATTTTGATAGGGTAGAATATCCTTTCACATTTTTGATTAAATGATGCTTCCTTGTGTGATAGGCTAAAACGGTTGCCAGGATGATGGCTGAGGAAATCAAGCTATGGAAAGGAAAGGCTGATACTCTACTTATGGACAAGACATTGTATGAGGAAGATCTAAAGTCAGCTTCCAAGATGCTGAGAGAGAGAAAAGAAGAAATTAAAGCTAAGGATGAGGAGATTTCAAGATGGGTAATCAAACTTACAAATGATGGTAGGAAACATGCGAAGGAGATGTAAATGCTTCGTGATGATATGGTGAATGAAGCTGTGAAATCTGTTTTTGAGGCTAGGATTGAAATGATTAAGGAATATCAGGCTGGAGAACACACTCACTGGAATTTGGAAGAAAAAGAAGAGGCAGCTTTACAAATAATTATTAGTGAGAAAGCGGGTGAGGTAACCTCCAAGGCTCGAGACGTGGGAGAATTGAGCAGGCCAAAGATGCTCAAGATAGTAACACAGAATGAGAATCCATGTAAAGATGGGATGTTTTCTTTCAAAAACAATTAATTGGGTGAGGGTGTGTCCTCATAAAATTTTTGGCTTGTAATGGACTCATAAGAGTCGGTACTTTGATTTTGGAGATGTTGGGTTTGTTCAACATCTCAAATTCGTGGGGCGTTTTGCCACTTTCTTTAATCCATTGGTGTTCCCAGGTTTTGGTAATACTTAGGTTATTTTTACTTTATAAGAGCTCTTTTCTTTAAGTTCGTCGGTAACATGTAAATGTTACAACCACATGACCTTGGATAACATGTTAATGTTATAACCAGTTTGAAAAGATAACATGCAACGATGTTATAACCAAGTTGTAAAGATAACATGCAACGATGTTATAACCAATTGATGATGACATGTAGAAATGTCATTTTTCGGTGTCCTTCAGGTAACATTTTTAATGTCACAACCTTTGGTTCACAACTTGAATAAAAAACGGAAGGCCTTATTTATCTGACAAGATAAATTAGGTCTGCCTTTTAAATCAAGTGTGAAAATCGTACGCTTTCGCTATAATACAGTCATGACTCTACAAGTACGCTATATATGACTTTCGTATTTGAATAAATTGTGTACCTTTATGAAAGTTGTAACCCCTTAAGGCGTTCGATCTCATTGTTTTCGATGCTTTTTATCTAACATGTAAGGGGGTCTTATCTCGTAACACAGAAACACGTCAGGGTTGGGTGTTAGCTTGGCTAACACCCCTCAAATGCTTAAGTCAGTGTGGGTTTTGATTAAATAAAAGGAATAAACGAAAAATCAAAAAATATTTAGGATGAGATTCGTACCTTAGCGTTAAAATTTTAATGAATTTTAACTTACATGTGGTAGTGCTTAAGATGTATGGCGTTCTAGCTCCTAAGCATTCTGATATCATCTGGGGTAGACAACCAATATGCTCCTTTCTCGGCTTCAACGTCAATGAGGTAAGGGCTTTCCCATTTTGGAGCCAATTTTCCTGCGTTCAACTCTCTAGTATTTTGGAACACCTTCCTCAACACCATGTATCCAGCTTGGAAATGACTTATCCTCACATTTTTTTTGTACGATCTGGATATCCTTTGTTGGTAGGTGGCCATTCTAATCTTAGCTATGTCTCTAAGTTCATCCACGGTATCCAAATCCTGGGCCAGGAGGTGATTGTTGTCGTCTGGAGTCAACAATCCATATCTTGCAGTCGGGATTGTTACCTCTATGGGGAGTACAGTTCAGTGCCAAATACCAACGATTAAGGTGTTTGCCCCGTAGCATTCTTAGATGTTGTCCTGTCAGCCCATAATACAAGTGGGAACTCATTAGCCCATCTTCCTCTTTTTTGATCTAAACGTTTCTTCAGATTATTGATGATCAACTTGTTGCTTGACTTAGCTTGACCGTTGCCTTGAGGATGTACAGGTGTTGAAGTTATCAATTTGATCCCCCATCTCAAACAGAAATCCCTGGTCTTTTTGCTGATAAATTGGGAACCATTGTCACAAATGATCTCTGAAGGAACACCAAATCTGCTCAAGATGTTTTTTTTTAAGAACGAATTATGACCTCATTGTTTCTCACTTGTACGTACGCTTCTGCCTCAATCCACTTAGAAAAATAGTCTGTCATGTCTAACATGAATACTCTTCCTCCTGGAGCTTTGGGCAACTTACCAACTATATCCATGCCCCACTGCATGAACGACCAAGATGAAGGTACAGGATGTTGGGGTTCTGCGGGCTGATGTAGGATGTTACTATGTCTCTGACATGCGTCACACTTCAAGGCAAAACCCATTGCGTCTTGCCTCATCGTCAGCCAATAGTATCCCATTTTGAGGGCTTTGGAGGATAATGATTTGCCCCCAGAATGGTTTCCACATTCGCCAGCATGTAGATCTCTTAAAACCTCATTGACTTCATTTGGCTCTAAACATCTCATGTATAACCCTATTGCAGATTTTCGGAAAAAGATGTTATTGATCAAAATGAATCTAGATACCTTCATCCTGAATGATTTTGGTTCTTGATGTCCGGAGGGATGGTTCCGTCTTTTAAGTATTTTACGATCGGCTGGATCCAAGTTGGTTTTGCATCTTGGCTTGGAGGGAGCGTTTTTGAATTATTTAAGGCTGCACATTCTTCGGTCTGAACAATATCTGGATACCGTACATAGATGATCGGAATACTTGTATTCATCATGGTTCCACACGCTGATCCCAGATTGGCCAAGGCGTCAGCTTTGGCATTTTTTTCGCGAGGTTTAACATGTTGAAGATAAAGTTTCATTCTGGATTCTTAAATGCATAAGACTCGTTAAAGTGATTAACTAATAATAAGGAATCAATAAAAACATTAATATGAGTGACACATAAGCTAAGAGCAGTAGATAAACCCATGATTAAAGCTTCATATTCAGCTTCATTATTCGTCGCTTGGAATTCACAAGAAACAGCCTGAGGGATTAATTCGCCTTGAGGCGATTTCAGCAGAATGACTAAACCTGCACCTCTTGAATTGGATGCCCCATCTGTGAATAAAGTCCAATATCTGGGGGGACCATTACCCTCAAGATGTTGCACCTCCAGTTCTACCTCAGGTTGTAATGTGGTACTGAAATCAGCTACAAAGTCTGCAAGTGCTTGAGACTTGATTGCACTTCTTGGCTCATATGAAATTTCATAAGTGCTTAACTTGACCGACCATTTTGCCATCCTTCCTGACATTTCAGGGATTCTCATGACAGTCCTGATAGGATAGTTAGTTTTCACAATAATATGATGCGTTTCAAAGTAGTGACGTAACTTCGTGGATGCGGTAATTAAAGCAAGAATGAGTTTTTCTAGGTGGGAGTACCTGATTTCTGCATCTAAAAGAGATTTACTTACGTAGTATACAGGACGATGATCACCTTGGTTTTCTTTTACCAGGACGTCACTTACTGCGCTTTCTGACACGGCTAGGGATAGGTATAGAGGTTCACCAGGTTCCGATTTGGCTAGAAGAGGTGATGACGCGAGATATTTTTTGAGGTTGAGGATAGCTTCTTCATGCTGCTCGATCCATTGAAACAACTTATTTTTCCCCAAAACGTCATAAAACGGTTTACACTTTTCTGAGGACTTGGAAATGAATCGACATAAGGCCGCTACCCGTCCTGTCAATCTCTGTACGTCCTTGATTGTTTTTAGGGATTGTAAGTTGAGGATAGCTTTGATTTGCTCTGGGATGGCTTCGATCCCACTCTTAGTAACCATGTAGCCTAGAAACTTTCCAGCTCTAACTCCAAAGTTACATTTTGAAGGGTTCAACTTCATGTTGAATGCTTTCAGGATGTCAAACGCTTCCGCAAGGTGTTATACGTGGTCTTCCATATTTTTGGATTTTACTACCATATCGTCTATGTATACCTCCATCGTTTTGCCGAGTTGGTCCTTGAACATCTTGTTCACCGGTCTTTGATAAGTTTCACCTGTAATTATTAGTCCGAATGGCATGGCAATATAACAATATATACCTTCGGGGGTAATAAAGGCAGTATCTTCCTGGTCCGAGGGCTCCATTTGGATTTGCTGATAACCTGAAGAAGCGTCCATGAAAGTTAGTATGTCATGGGCAAGCTTGACGTGTTGGTTCTTGCCCCGGTCGTGATAATGGGTGTAGACATTGCAGAAGTAGGGTTGCTCATTTTGATTGGAATCTAAAAAACTAAAAGTTTCCACAGACGGCGCCAAATTATTTTGGACAATTTTCGACAAGTTGAATTTGTATTGAAGAACTTTGAGTACAAATGGAATATAATTCTCAAATCAAGGTGGACGCAAGGATGTAACGAGGAAAAACTTTGAACAATCGTTCGCCGGAAAAAACCTCGGGAGGCTTTAGGAAAAGTCTACCTTAACCAAAAATGTCTCATTGAACTTAGTATTTTCGAGTACAAAGTGCAGTATGAACGTGAGAATGGGTGTTATGTGTGTACAAGTGCTTTTCTTAGGACTTACTTATATACAAATGATATAACCGAAACAACATAAATGCTATCCCTTCGATCCCGCCTAGAAGCCGTTACTCCTTGGTTGATACTAGGGTTGTTATAGCCAGGGGCGGATCCAGGATTTCCAAACCAGGTGGGCTTGATCATACGGGGGTTTGGGGGCAGCGCCCTCGAAATTTTTTTTTGCCTATTTTTTTCACGTGCAATACAACTTTAGTGCGACTAAAATAATCTAAGCAGCAGGCTAACTACATATCTTTTTGTACCGAACCCCATTATCAAAAAATGAGATAAAATGAGATAAATTCATAAGGTGTTTTCTAAGTAGAAAATCAATTCAGAGACTCACATCAAGCAACTAATTGCACACCAAAATTATTTGCATAAAAAAAAATTAAAAATCAGAAGCTCCTTTCAATCGTAAAGTAGATTGTGACTGTTTCCAAGAAACCCAAAAATTCCAATTCTTCTTTTGCACAAAGTTTTGATTTTTTGACTAAATCAACACAACCCATGGGGGGAACAACTGTAGGCATTTTGCTGGCCAAAGATGGAATGTACCCTCGTTGAACCATATATTTGGTGTTTTAGCTTTGTAGGTGTGTGGGTATAATAAAAAAAAAAAATAATTTTTTTTTCCTAAAAATCTGGGGTAGGTTTGAGCCCTACCCACCCCTCACTAAGATCCGCCCCTGGTTATAGCATTCTTTGACTGAGTCTCAAACGGCACGAGGATAAATTATTTATTCATAATTTCGTTCTTGAAAAATAGGAAGTATACAACAAATAACTCAAAGCGTTAGTTTAAGATGTAATTTAAGACGTTACCTCAAAATGAATGATTAAGACGTAAAACAAGCTGGATGAATTTTTTGGGGTGAAACACCCCCATAGATTTCAACTAAACTGATGGGGACGAGAATTGGTATCTCACATTTATCTACCGAAAAATGAGGGGTGTCATTTTAATAAGTCATTGTCATCTTAAAAAAAAAAGAACTCATTGGCGCAATTAGTGAAAATAACTTTTTAAGTGAAAGGCGGAAACTGATCTTCCGAGGAGCAGTTTCTCGCCTCAATGCGGCCGGATTTTTTAAATACTCCCTCGGTTTTAAAATGGTTATCTTATTTAACTTTTTTTTTTAATTTTGATCACAAATTTATTAGAGATTAATTATGTTCATGAAATTCTAAAAATTATTGTTGATAATGTTATTAATGGTGAATCAATAGGAATTTTTAGAATTTCATGAACATATTTTAATTGTCATATATTAGTGGTCAAAGTTTAACAAAAAAATCAAATGGAACAAACATTTTAGGACGAAGGGAGTATTCATATGGTGTGACAGGGTGTTTTAGGTTTAGTAAATAATTTTCTTAACAATATTTTAGTTAATAATAGTCTTAACTTGCATGATTGGAATCACATCTATTACTAGTGACACTTCATTAAATGGTGAGTAATATAATACTCCCTCGGTCCCAGAAAATTTTTCATTTTTTATCTAAAATGGCGTCCCGTTTGAAGTTTTATATTTTTTAAAATGGAAATATTTTATTAATATTCTATTATACTCACTCACTATTTTCTCCACTCATTCTCTTTCCTAATTCACTATTACACTCACAACACTTTTTAAATTTATTATTTCCTCCACTAATTCTCTCTCCTATTTTCAAATTACACTCACAACATTTTTTCTTCCCACCTATTTTTTTAATTTGCGTGCCAAACTAAAAATGATGAAGAAAATCATGGGACTGAGGGAGTATAATGTACAGGTGATGTAGATCCATATGTAATGAAATATCTACCAATGAAATACTTCCTCCCTCAGTTTTGATAATTCTCCGCAAAATTCGAAATTTCAACTTAAATTTGAAAGTTGTCCGCAAGTAACCCTGAAAAATATACTTCCTCCGTCTCATACCTACGTGCACACTTTTTATTTTGGGCATCCCAAATCTACGTGCACATTTCTTAAAATGGAAAGGAATCTTTACTATTCCCTCCACTCATTCTCTCTCCTACATTATTTTAATACTCACAACACCATTATAATTTACTATTCCCTCCATTCATTCTCTCTTCTATTTTATTTTCACATTCACAACACTTTCAATATAATACTTTCTCCTTAATTTACGTGAAAAGTCAAACTAGGCACCTAGATATGGGGCGGAGGGAGTATATGCCAAAGCGTTTGCAATACAAACATTACTCGACACTGAAAACAATTTAAAGACAAACCAAATTCAGTAATCATTAAGTTGTAACCACATATAATCCCATATACAGGCTGATTCTCTCGTGCCAATCTTCCGTCGAACACGCACCCTTACAATTCCTTCAGATGCGAAGATGCTCCTCACGGTACCTTACCGCTTAGCTATGCGGCCTGATTTGTTCAATCAGGCTAGGAGACCGTCTTTGCTATATGCCGTTCCCGGTTCCTTTTAGTGACACCGTTATCTCCAAGGGCCGCTCGAAATTGCTAACGAGGGTGAGCCATCTGTATAGCTCGCTTAAGTTGAACGTAAGAAAATAATGAAAGAAAAAACAAATATCAAGAAATTATATAGTTATGAAAAATTGACCCATTAATTAATTAAAAATTAAATGTTAAATATTCATATATGGTGTGACAGAGTGTTGTATATTTAGTAAATAATTATCTTAACAAATTATTTTAATTAATAATGGTCTTAACTTGCATGATTCGTAACGCATCTATTACTAGTAACATTTCATTAAATTAAATGGTGAGTAATATAATATAATGTACAAGTGATGTAGATCGATATGTAATGAAATATCTACCAATGAAATACTTCCTCCCTCCGTTCTAATAATTCTCTAAAAATTCGAAATTTCAACGTAAACTTGGTGATAACCTGCGTTTGGTATGGATACAATTTACTTTATAAAGACAATTGTTTTATTTAGTTTACTAATATCACTTTTATTAAAGGTAATAAAAATAATGAGAAGATTATAGATAGTTTTTATGTGATACTCTATATTTCAAACTCTTTCAAAATTTCTCCTAGTGACGTAAACATAAATTTATTTTCTTACATTTTTTTGGAATATTATTATGTGTACTCATATTTAGTTACTAATACCACTTTTAGTACAAGTAAAACAAAAAATAAATGGGAGAAATATAGAAAGTCTTGTGGTCTCCTAATAAAGCCTCCTAATAAACATGAATGTTTTAATTGTTATAGTATTAAATAGGTTCAAGAGAGACATATATATTGATGTGGCATCACGTGATGGGGGTGTTCACGGTCCGAATTGGTCCGATTTTGTCAAAATTTTAGAGAATCAAGTTGGACCAAATATTTTGATTCTGTAAAAATTTAGGATCAGGACCAGACCATTACATTATAGGACCGGTCTCATCGATCAGGTTCTAATGGTCCGGTCCAGTTCCACCGGCTCTACAAATTACAATATAATACTCCCTCCGTCCCAATAGACGCTGCCCAATTTTTGCCTTGCACGCAAATTAATAAAATGGGTAGAAAGAAAAAATGTTGTGAGTGTAATTTGAAAATAGGAGAGAGAATAAGTGGAGAGAATAGTAAATTATAATGGTGTTATGAGTATTAAAATAATGTAGGCGAGAGAATGAGTGGAGGGAATAGTAAAGATTCCTTTGCCAAAAAAGGAAAGTGGAAGCTTTTAACGGGACATCCAAAATGGCAAAATGGGAAGCTTCTATTGGGACGGAGGGAGTATAATTTTTTACAATAACAAAATCTACAAGCAAGCATATTTAAGAATCAAATTGCTGAATAATATTTCGGGATGGAGGGAGTATATAGCTGTCTACAAACAAGCATATTTAAGAACCAAATTACAATAACAAAATCAACAATTAGGAAAGAAGAGTTTCATGTTCAACCACTTGATAAGAAAGTTAATATATATATATATATATATATATATATATATATATATATATATATATATATATATATATATATATATATATATATATATATATATATATATATATATATACTCCCTCCGTCCCACAACAAGTGACACAGATTCTTGTTTCGCACGGAAATTAAGAAAAAAGTGAAAAGGTTGATGTGTTGTGAGTGTAGATAGTTGAGTAGGAGAGAGAATGAGTGGAGAGAATAGTAAATTATAATGGTGTTGTGAGTATTAAAATAATGTAGGAGAGAGAATGAGTGAAGGGAATAGTAAAGATTCTTTGCCATTTTAGGAAGTATGACTTATTAGTGGAACGCCCAAAATGATAAAGTGTATCACTTGTTATGGGACGGAGGGAGTATATATATATATATATATATATATATATATATATATATATATATATATATATATATATATATATATGATGAGTTGGATTTTATATATATTATTTACCTATGTTTTTGAATGCTTTACATTGATTTTTAATGTATTTAGTTTAGTTTAGTTGTTATTTGAGAGAAATTTTGTAATATGAGGTTTTGTGAGAAATGATGCACTTTGAGGGTAGTTTAGTCTTTTGCTTTGTAATTGGATGTGAATCTCATGAAACCGAAGATTTCAAGTCAACCGTCATTGAAAAAGTTAGCAAAACGGTCAAGGTTCAAGGAAAAAGGTCAAAGAAAGTCAAGGATCGAAGGTCGGGTCAAAGCTAAGTCAAAGTTGAAAGATTCTGCACACAGGGCACGAGTGGAAAAATGGAGCACGAGTGAAGAAGGGACTTGAGCACGAGTGAGGCACGAGTGAAACCAAGGCACAAATCAAGCACAGCTGATCAGAACGACTTGGAGAACATAGCACGACTCGTGAGCACGAGTGGGATTGAAGGGCACGACTCGTGCCAATTAGCACGACTCGTGCCCGGACGTGTATTGTGACGTTAGCGGAGTATGGAGAGTAGATTTTATGGATTTAATTTCTTTCTTTTCCTAATTAGCAAAGGACTTAATGGAGGAGTATAAATACCTCCTTAGAAGACTTTTTAGGGTATCCTTTGTTTTACCAATTTTTGCCTAGGTTTTGAAGTATTGAAGGAGTTTTGATTTTGAAGGTTTTGCAAAGATTTCAGGTTTGATGTATTATAGCTATTCATATTTTGTGATGTCAAACATAAATATGAGTAGCTAAGTTCTTATTAGTTCACGGATTGGTTGTAGCCCGTATTTGATCTTTATGCTAAATCTTTAATTTTCTTTTAATTGTGGGGTTAGTTCATCCTAATATTCTTAATTGATATTTGGTACAAGTCTTCCACTTGCGTGGAGAATTGTGCATGAACACTATTAGGGTGATTGGACTCGATTGACGATCTTGCGTGAATCGATTGAGTCTAGGTTTCATTAATTCTTTTGTTCTTAATGAATTGAGTTTTTGTCAGTTTGATCTTGCGTGATAATTGATAATTACTCAATAATAGAATTGCAACCCGGCCATCTAACCGTCACAATTCTTACAAAAGCGAAGAGACCCTAAAACCCAATTAATATTTTTATCATTCAAAAGGAATAAAGATATAATATGTGGTGAACCCAATCCGTGGGCTAGTTGTTTAATCCTTGAATTACTTCTGCGAATCTGCTTATTTGTTACTTTCAACTGCTTAATTTTCGTTTGTTATTTTGCAAGGTTGTTCCGGGTGAGAGCACAGCAACTCAACATAGACTGGTGGTACTTGATTTTCGAAGTAAGAGAATTTCGAGGAAGAGAAAATTACAGGTAGACCCTAGAATCAAGTGGTGGAGACTTCAAGGGGAAAATCAACCGAAATTTGTAGCTAAGATGGTCGATACCGGTATTTGGGCGGATAATATGGAGGATATGGATATAGATTCGACTTGGACTAAGATGGTACATACCATAAAGGAGGTGGCGAAAGAAGTCCTTGGAGAATCTAGAGGAAATGGGCCACCAAGTAAGGACACATCATGGTGGAACGAGGAAGTAAAACAAGCAATAAAGGGCAAGCGAGAATGCTACAAATTATTGGGGAAATGTAGGAGCGACGAGAACTATGAGAAGTATAAGGAAGCAAGAAGAGATGCTAAGAAAGCAGTAAGAGACGCAAGAGCAGAGGTGAATCAGAAACTTTATGATAAGTTGGATACAAAAGAAGGGGAAAAGGACATTTACAGACTCGCTCGTATGAGGGATAAGAGGACACGAGATATTGGGACGGTTAAATGTGTGAAGGATGTAGATCAAAGAGTTTTAGTCGGGGATAAAGAGATAAAAGATAGATGGAGTTCGTACTTTGATAACTTGTTCAATGGCGGTCAAGAGCAGGATGTTGGAGATTTAAATATCTCTTCGAGTATGGTTAATCGAGATTTTATGCGGAGAATTCGAAAGAGTGAAGTGGAAATGACAATGAAAAAGATGAGATTGAAGAAAGCCGTTGGACCGGATGGTATACCAATTGAGGTTTGGAGATGTTTCGGGGAGAGGGGAGTAGATTGGTTAACAACGCTATTTAACAAGATATGGAGAGTTAACACAATGCCATTGGAGTGGCGGAAGAGTACTACGATCCCTTTGTATAAGAATAAAGGTGATGTCCAAGATTGTGCCAACTATCGGGGATCAAACTAATGAGCCATACTATGAAACTTTGGGAAAGAGTGATTGCACAAAGGCCGAGAAAAATTGTGAATATTTCGGATAACCACCTTGGGTTTATGCCAGGAAGATCGACTATGGAGGCAATATATCTTATGAGACAAACCATGGAGAAATATCGGGATCAAAAGAAAGATTTGCATATGGTTTTCATTGATTTGGAGAAGGCATATGATAAAGTGCCAAGAGAGGTACTTTGGTGGGCATTAGCAAAGAAGGGTGTTTCAAAGAAATATATTGATATTATCAAGGACATGTATAATGGAGTTAGTACTTGTGTACGAGACTAGTGTTGGAAAGACCGAAGAGTTCCCTATAAAGATTGGAGTGCATCAAGGTTCCGCACTTAGCCCCTTTCTTTTTGCTTTGATAATGGACGAATTGACGAGGTCACCCAAGATGATATACCAAAGTGTATCTTTGTTCGCAGATGATATTGTGCCGATTGATGAGACAAGAGAGGGTGTTGAAAGTAAATTGGAGTTGTGGAGACACACTTTGGAATCTCGAGGTTTTCGATTGCGAAGCAAGACCGAATATTTGGAGTGCAAGTTTAGCAGAGTTGGAAGTAGGGAGGCGGGGCGGTCACATTTGATGGAAATATTATCCAAGCTTCTGAGTTTTTTCGCTATCTTGGATCCATTATCCAAAAGGATGGAGAATTAGATGGAGATGTGGCTCATAGGATTAAAGCAGGTTGGTTGAAGTGGAAGAGTGCTACAGTGGTTTCTATGTGATCGCGGCATGCCCAATAGATTAAAGGGAAAATTCTACCGCACGGAAATTAGGCCGCAGATTGCTTTACTTCAAGACCGAATGTTGGGCCGTGAAACGAGTTGTCACGTGCATAAGATGAATGTGGCGGAGATGCGTATGCTTCGATGGATGTGCGGTCATACAAGAAAGGATCGGTTGGGGAATGAGGTGATCAGAGGTAAAGTAGGAGTTGCGCCCATTGAGGATAAAATGAGGGAAAATCGTCTACGGTGGTTTGGACATGTGAGAAGGAGACCGAGTGATGCACCGGTTAGGAGGCCGGAACAGTGGAGAAATGATAAAATGGCGAGGGGTAGGGGAAGACCCAAACAAACTTGGATTAGAGTAATTGAAAATGATATGAATTTACTTGGAGTGGATGAAAGTATGGTGTTGAAGAGGCTGGAGTGGAGGGCAAAAATCCATGTGGGGGGTTGATTTTTTTTATTTTTTTTTGATTTTTTTGATTTTTTATTTTTGATTTTTTTATTTTTGATTTATTTTTGATTTATTTATTTATTTTAATTTTTTTAATTTTTTTTTTTTTAATTTAATTTTTCAATTTTTTTTATTTTTTTTTCACGATAACATATGAGGATTCATGTTAGCCGACCCCAAATTATTTTGGGACTAAGGCTTTGTTGTTGTTGTTGTATTAGTTTTTAATAAATCAAAATCAAAAACCCCATTTTTTGGTTACTTTTAGCATTAATTAAATTTACTTGTTGAAACACCCAAGTCTCTGTGGTTCGACCCTTGCTTGTGCATACTACTACAACGGTAGCTAGTACACTTGCTAGGTATTTTATTGCAAGTGAATTTTTATCCATATATATATATATATATATATATATATATATATATATATATATATATATTCGGTCCGGTCCGGATTCGGTCCATGCCAACGTATATTTTTTTTGAAAATCAAGACCAGACCAAATAATCGATTTCATAAAAATTTGGAACCAGGACCAGACCAATACTATTTTTTGATCCGGTTTTTACTGGTCTGATCCGATTCTACTGGTCCGGTCCAATTCCACGAATTTTTTGAACAGCCCTACCACATGACGCTAAATTTCAAGGTTTTTTTTTCAAAACTTGTCCACATGTAATAATCATAAGTTTCTTCTTTTACAATATATTTTAGAGAAATTGTTATTTATACTTATATTTAGTTACTAATACCACTTATTTTGCAAGTAGAAGTAAAAGAAAGGAATGAGAGTAATATAGAAAATTTTGTAGTTTTCTAATAAATTCTTCAAATAATTAATATTTATGGATGTTTTAATTGTTATAGCATTAAATAGAGGTCAAAATAAATTTACCCCCTCAACTATTCATCAAATCCCATTTTACACCCTTGTGCGAAGTTTATCTCACTATTTTACCCAATGGTAAAATTATCCCACTTTGTCCCCTAGATTCTAACAAACGTTGGAAAATTAATGAAATTGGTCATGTGCATATTACATGCGGGATAAATACATCGTTTATATTTTTTAACTACACTAAGAAAATAATTAAAAAAAACTCCACTTAGAAAATCAAATAATGTCTTCTTAAAATAATGAAAATTTTATAAGGTAAAATAGAATATTATTATTAATTTCTTGTATATGAAAGAGTGAGCAAATTAAACAGGGAAGAATAAAATAATAGATTAAGTATTTTTTTTAATTGACATATGTCAAAAGAGTGGTAAAAAGTTAAAATGAGAATGATCAAAATATCCATCATTTGTGCTTATATTTGGTTACTAATACCACTTATAATGCAAGTAGAAGTAAAAGAAAAAGAATGAGAGTAATATAGAAAGTTTTGTAGTTTTCTAATAAATTTTTCAAATAATTAATATTTATGAATGTTTTAATTATTATAGCATTAAATAGGGGCCAAAATACATTTACCCCCTCAAATATTCAACATATCCCATTTTACACCCTAACGCGAAATTCATCTCACTATGATATCCAATGGTAAAATTATTTCACTTTGTCCCCTAGATTCTAACAAGCGTTAAAAATTTAATGAAATTGGTCATGTGCATATTACATGCTGGATAAATACATCATTTATATTTTTTAACTACACTAAGAAAATAATTAAAAAAAAAAAACTCCACTTAGAAAATCAAATAATGTCTTCTTAAAATAATAAAAATTTAATAAAGTAAAATGAATATTATTATTAATTTCTTGTATATGGAAGTCTGAGCAAATTATACAGGGAAGAATAAAATAATAGATAAAGTATTATTTTTTTAATTCGCATACGTCAAAAGAGTGTGGTAAAAATAAATTAAATGGAAGTTCAAAAGTTAAAATGAGAATTATCAAAATATCCATCGTTTGTACTTATATTTTGTTACTAATACCACTTATAATGCAAGTAGAAGTAAAAGAAAAAGAATGAGAGTAATATATAAAGTTTTGTAGTTTTCTAATAAAATTTTCAAATAACTAATATTTATGAATGTTTTAATTGTTATACATTAAATAGGGGTCAAAATACATTACCCCTCAACTATTCATCAAATTCCATTTTACACCCTTACGCGAAATTCATCTCAATATGATATCCAATGATAAAATTATCCCACTTTGTCCCCTAGATTCTAACATACGTTGGAAATTTAATGAAATTTGTCATGTGCATATTACATGCGGGAAAAATACATCATTTATATTTTTTAACTACACTAAGAAAATTATTAAAATAAAAACTCAACTTAGAAAATCAAATAATGTCATCTTAAAATAATAAAAATTTAATAAGCTAAAAAAGAATATTATTATTAATTTCTTGTATATGGAAGAGTGTGCAAATTAAACATGGAATAATAAAATAATAGATAAAGTATTTTTTTAATTGACATACGTCAAAAGAGTTGTAAAAATAAATTAAATGGAAGTTAAAACGAGAATGATCAAATATCCATCATGTGACCTGCACATGACTAATTTCGTTAAATTTCTAACGTTCGATTGAATTCAAGGAGCAAAGTGGAATAATTTTAACATTGAATATCAAAGCGAGACAAATTTTGTACGGGAGTGCAAAGTGAAATTTAGTGTATAGTTGAGGACGTAAATATATGTTGTCCTTAAATAGGTATTGATTTGGTGCCACGTCGGTTTGATAAAAATTTGGAATCAGGAACAGACCAATACTATTTTTTTGGTCTGATTTTTACTGGTATGGTCCGGTTCTACTTGTCCGGTCCAATTCCACGAATTATTTGTATAACCCTACCACATGACCCTAAATTTCAAGGTTTTTTTTTTCAAAACTTGTCCACATGTAATAATCATAAGTTTCTTCCTTTACAATATATTTTAGAGAAATTGTTATTTGTACTTATATTTGGTTACTAATACCACTTATATTGCAAGTAAAAGTAAAAGAAACAGAATGAAAGTAATATAGAAAGTTTTGTAGTTTCCTAATAAATTCTTCAAATAATTAATATTTATTAATTTTTTTATTTTTATAGCATTAAATAGAGGTTAAAATACATTTACCCCCTCAACTATTCATCAAATTTCATTTTACCCCATTGCGCGAAATTCATCTCACTATGATACTCAATGGTAAAATTATCCCACTTTGTCCCCTAAATTCTAACAAATGTTGGAATTTTAATGAAATTGGTCATGTGCATATTACATGTGGGATAAATACATCATTTATATTTTTTAACTACACTAAGAAAATAATTAAAAAAAAAACTCCACTTAGAAAATCAAATAACGTCTTCTTAAAATAATAAAAATTTAATAAGGTAAAATAGATGATTATTATTAATTTCTTATATATGGAAGAGTGAGCAAATTAACTAGGGAATAATAAAATAATAGATAAAGTATTTTTTTTATTTGAAATACGTCAAAAGAGTGGTAAAAATAAATTAAATGATAGTTAAAAAGTTAAAATAAGAATGATCAAAATATCCATTATTTGTACTTATATTTGGTTACTAATACCACTTATAATGCAAGTAGAAGTAAAAGAAAATGAATGAGAGTATTATAGTAAATTTTGTAGTTTTCTAATAAAATTTTCAAATAATTAATATTTATGAATGTTTTAATTATTATAGCATGAAATAGAGGTCAAAATACATTTACCCCCTCAAATATTCATCAAATTCCATTTTACACCCTTGCGCGAAGTTCATCTCACTTTGATACCCAATGGTAAAATTATCCCACTTTGTCCCCTAGATTCTAACAAATGTTGGAAATTTAATGAAATTGGTCATGTACATATTACATGCGAGATAAATACATCATTTATATTTTTTAACTACACTAGGAAATTAATTTAAGAAATTCCAAATAGAAAATCAAATAATGTCTTCTTAAAATAATAAAAACTTAATAAGGTAAAATAGAATATTATTATTAATTTCTTGTATATGGAAGAGTGAGCAAATTAAACAGGGAAGAATAATATAATAGATAAAGTATTTTTTTAATTGGCATACGTCAAAAGAGTGGTAAAAATAAATTAAATGAAAGTTAAAAAGGTTAAAATGAGAATGATCAAAATATCCATCATTTGTACTTATAATTGGTTACTAATACCACTTATAATGCAAGTAAAAGTAAAAGAAAAAGAATGAGAGTAATAAAGAAAGTTTTGCAGTTTTCTAATAAAATTTTCAAATAATTAATATTTATGGTTGTTTTAATTGTTATAGCATTAAATAGGGGTCAAAATACATTTACCCCCTACACTATTCATCAAATCTCATTTTACACCCTTACGCGAAATTCATCTCACTATGATACCCAATGGTAAAATTATCTCACTTTGTCCCATAGATTCTAACAAACGTTGAAAATTTAATGAAATTGGTCATGTGCATATTACATGCGGGATAAATACATCATTTATATTTTTTAACTACACTATGAAAATAATTAAAAAAAAAACTCCACTTAGAAAATCAAATAATGTCTTCTAATTAAAAATAATAAAAATTTAATAAGGTAAAAAAGAATATTATTATTAATTTCTTGTATATGGAAGAGTGAGCAAATTAAGCAGGAAAGAATAAAATAATAGATAAAGTATTTTTTTAATTGACATACGTTAAAAGAGTGGTAAAAATAAATTAAATTGAAGTTAAAATGAGAATGATCAAATATCCATCAGGTGACCTACACATGACTAATTTTGTTAAATTTCTAACGTTCGATTGAATTCAAGGAGCAAAATGGAATAGTTTTAATATTGAATATCAAAGTGAGACAAATTTTGTACGAGGGTGAAAAGTGAAATTTGGTGTATAGTTGAGGACGTAAATGTATTTTACCCTTAAATAGGTATTGATTTTGTGCCACGTTGGTTCCATAAAAATTTTGAACCAGGATCATATCAATACTATTTTTTTGGTCCGATTTTTACTGGTATGGTCCAGTTCTACTGGTCCGGTCTAATTTCATGAATTTTTTGTACAGCCCTACCATATGACGCTAAATTTCAAGTTTTTTTTTCAAAACTTGTCCACATGTAATAATCATAAGTTTCTTCCTTTACAATATATTTTAGAGAAATTGTTATTTGTACTTCTATTTGATTACTAATACCAATTATAATGCAAGTAGAGGTAAAAGAAAAAGAATGAAAGTAATATAGAAGTTTTGAAGTTTTCTAATAAATTCTTCATATAATTAATATTTATGGATGTTTTAATTGTTATAGCATTAATTAGAGGTCAAAATACATTTACCCCCTCAGCTATTCATCAAATCCCATTTTACACCCTTGCGCGAAGTTCATCTCACTACAATACCCAATAGTAAAATTATCCCACTTTGTCCCCTAGATTCTAACAAACGTTGAAAATTTAATTAAATTGTTCATGTGCATATTACATGGGGGATAAATACATCATATATATTTTTTAACTACACTAAGAAAATAATTTTAAAAAACTCCACTTAGAAAATCAAATAATTTCTTCTTAAAATAATAAAATTTAAGAAGGTAAAATAGAATATTATTATTAATTTCTTGTATATAGAAGAGTGAGCAAATTAAACAGGGAAGAATAAAATAATAGATAAAGTATTTCTTTAATTGACATACGTCAAAAGAGTGGTAAAAATAAATTAAATGAAAGTTAAAAAGTTAAAATGAGAATGATCAAAATATCCATCATTTGTATTTATATTTGGTTACTAATACCACTTATAATGCAAGTAGAAGTAAAAGAAAAAGAATGAGAGTAATATAGAAAGTTTTGTAGTTTTCTAATAAAATTTTCAAATAATTAATATTTATGGCTGTTTTGATTGTTATAGCATTAAATAGGGGTCAAAATACATTTACCCCCTCAACTATTCATCAAATCCCATTTTACACCCTTACGCGAAATTCATCTCACTATGATACCCAATGGTAAAATTATCCCACTATGTCCCCTAGATTCTAACAATCGTTGAAAATTTAATGAAATTGGTCATGTGTATATTACATGCGGGGTAAATACATCATTTATATTTTTTAACAACACTAAGAAAATAATTAAAAAAAACTCCACTTAGAAAATCAAATAATGTCTTCTAAAAATAATAAAAATTTAACAAGGTAAAAAAGAATATTATTATTAATTTCTTGTATATGGAAGAGTGAGCAAATTAAAAAGGGTAGAATAAAATACTCCCTCCGTCCCACCAAAATAGATACTTTTAGTCAAAAGGGTGTAACTTTGATCAATAATTTATATAAAAAATAATGATTCTAATAAAAAATTTAAAAATTATTTTTGTATCACGATTGATAATACTTTCAATAATGATTTTTAGATTTTTATTAGGATCATTATTTTTTATATAAATTATTGGTCAAAGTTACACCCTTTTGACTAAAAGTATCTATTTTGGTGGGACGGAGGGAGTAATTGATAAAGTATTTTTTTTAATTGACATACGTCAAAAGAGTGGTAAAAATAAATTAAATGGAAGTTAAAATGAGAATGATCAAATATCCATCATGTGACCTGCACATGACTAATTTCTTTAAATTTCTAACGTTCGTTTGAATTCATGGAGCTAAGTGGAATAGTTTAACATTGAATATCAAAGTGAGACAAATTTTGTACGGGGGTGCAAAGTGATATTTGGTATAAAGTTGAGGAAGTAAATGTATTTTGTCCTTAAATATGTATTGATTTGGTGCCACGTCGCTTTCATAAAATTTGGAACCAGGACCAGTCCAATACTATTTTTTTGGTCCGATTTTTATTGTTTTGGTACGATTCTACTGGTCCGGTCCAATTCCACGAATTATTTGTACAGCCCTACCACATGACGCTAAATTTCAAGTATTTTTTTTCAAAACTTGTCCACATGTAATAATCATAAGTTTCTTCCTTTACAACATATTTTAGAGAAATTGTTATTTATACTTATATTTGGTTACTAATATCACTTATATTGCAAGTAGAAGTAAAAGAAAAAGAATGAAAGTAATATAGAAAGTTTTGTAGTTTTCTAATAAATTCTTCAAATAGTTAATATTTATGGATGTTTTAATTGTTATAACATTAAATAGAGCTCAAAATACATTTACCCCCTCAACTATTCATCAAATCCTATTTTACACCCTTGCGCGAAGTTCATCTCACTATGATACCCAATGGTAAAATTATCCCACTTTGTCCCCTAGATTCTAACAAACGTTGAAAATTTAATGAAATTGGTCATGTGCATATTACATGCGGAATAAATACATCATTTATATTTTTAACTACACTAAGAAAATAATTAAAAAAAACTCCACTTAGAAAATCAAATAACGTCTTTTTAAAATAATAAAAATTTAATAAGATAAAATAGATGATTATTATTAATTTCTTGTATATGAAAGTATGAGCAAATTAAACAGGGAAAAATAAAATAATAGATAAAATTTTTTTTTAATTGACATACATCAAAAGAGTGGTAAAAATAAATTAAATGGAAGTTAAAATGAGAATGATCAAAATATCCATTATTTGTACTTATATTTGGTTACTAATACTACTTAAAATGCAAGTAGAAGTAAAAGAAAAAGAATGAGAGTAATATAGAGAGTTTTGTAGTTTTGTAATAAAATTTTCAAATAATTAATATTTATGGATGTTTTAATTGTTATAGCATTAAATAGAGGTCAAAAATATATTTACCCCCTCAACTATTCATCAAATCCCATTTTACACCCTTACGTGAAATTCACCTCACTATGATACCCAATGGTAAAATTATCCCACTTTGTCCCCTAGATTCTAACAAACGTTGGAAATTTAATGAAATTGGTCATGTGCATATTACATGTGGGATAAATTCATCATTTATATTTTTTAACTACACTAAGAAAACAATTAAAAAAAATAGATAAAGTATTTTTTTTCTTGTATATGAAAGAGTGAGCAAATTAAACAGGGGAGAATAAAATAATAGATAAAGTATATTTTATTAATTTCTTGTATATGGAAGAGTGAGCAAATTAAACAGGGGAGAATAAAATAATAGATAAAGTATTTTTTTTTAATTGACATACGTCAGTCAAAAGAGTGGTAAAAATAAATTAAATGGAAGTTAAAATGAGAATGATCAAATATCCATCATGTCTCCCGCACATGACTAATTTCGTTAAATTTCTAACGCTCGTTTGAATTCAAGGCGCAAAAAGGCATAGTTTTAACATTGAATATCAAAGTGAGACAAATTTTGTACGGGGGTGCAAAGTGAAATTTGGTGTATAGTTGAGGATGTAAATGTATTTTGTCCTTAAATAGGTATTGATTTGATACCACGTGGCGCTTTAGATTTCAAGTTTTTTCAAAACTTGTCCACGTGGCGTAACCATAGGCTTCTGCATTGAATTTTATAGATATATAGATTTGAGAGTTGCCTGCAAGTAGCCCTCAAAAATATATATGCCAACGCGTTTTGCAATACAAACATTACTCGACAATTAAAACAATTTAAAGACAAACGAAATTCACTAATTATTATCACGTTTTAACCACATATCATCCAATATACATGCATGTTGATTCTCTCGTGCCAATCTTTCGACGAACACGCATCCTTACAATATCTTCAGATGCTGCGCAGATGCTCCTCCAAGACAATTTGACACTGCCTTGCTACTCCAAGACAACTTGACACTGCCTTGCTACTCCAAGACAACTTGACACTGCCTTACATCGTCATTCAAAAGCCCATACATGAAAAAGATTTTGATTTTAGCATATTGAGGCGGATATAGATCACCCTAAATTTTTATTTTCAAGAGGGGGGTGAATATATTAAATCCGAAAAATGTAAGATCAATTTGTAAAAATTACAAAAATTGGGGGATACATCAACCGATAATCAAAAGTATTGTAAAATTCGTCAATCATGAAAATATTAATACAAAACAGAAAGACAAGAGGCTCTCAACAAACCGCAAATAATACAACGTCTATTAACAAATAGAAAAAATACAATACTCTCGACAAACAGAGAGAAGATGAGATATAAAAGATTTAATTACACAAATTTGGATTTCATTGTAGTTATTAGATTTAGAAAAATCGAATTCGCAAAACCTAAAAAAAAAATCAGAAAAATATATCTCTAATTTCACAATTATAAATTAACAATTAATAATTAATAAAAGTAAAATAAAAAACTTGACACTCAATCAAAGAAACAAGATAAAAATGTTGGGATTGGAGCCAAAACCAAGGAGAGGATCAAAACCATGGAGGAGCAGAAAATCGGGACGGACTGTCGAGGTGGGCGACCGCCCATAGGGGAGGTGGGCGACCGCCCAGTAGTACAGAATGTTGGCGGACGTTTTTTCTACAAGTGGCGTGTAAGGAAACTTGGAGGCGAATTAATTTGGTAACAAATTAGTATTACTATTTGTGTGATACTCCTTCCATGTCAAGGACTCCGGGTGAATCAGGTTTTGATTAGGAATAGGTTTTGTATCCCTATAAATATATTGTGACTACCACCATAATATTTGTACCAAGAGAGGGGAAAAGTTAGGATATCAAGGAGAGCCACAAAATAGTATCTAGGAGGGGGCCGGGGGCCTAGGAGAGCCATGGGGGCGATCCTACAACCCGGCCATGACTGTGTTATTTTGTGTGTTCTTGGGGAGGTGAGATAATATATATGAGAGATTGCTCATGGAGAGTTACTATGCTAGATCTGTGTGAGTGCATATGTAAAGTTGTAATCCTTCATATATTATTATAGTGATGTCCTGGCTTGGTGCCTCCGGATGTAGCCACAGGTGGTGGTGAACCGGGTTAACAATTCTTGTGTTCTTGTGTGTGTGGTGTTCTTGTTCTTTCATAGTTCATGTGTTGATTTATTTTCTCCAAGTTGATGACTGCTAGTATGGGCTAGTGGATGAGGTGATCCCCCCAATTTTACAACAACTGGTATCAGAGCTTTTGGTTCGAGATCTAGGAGAGATCCAAGGTGAAGAAAAGAGACAACAGATTTTTCGTGCAGATTCTTCGTGTGGAAGACGTGCAGGGATTTGAGAGCTTCTAGGGTTTATGGTTGAAGCATGACACGTGCCAAATAGGTCTACGATCGTGCGGAAGATCGGTAAGTCTGAAGAGTTCGTTTGTTTCTTATTGAGATCTGCAGAAATTCGAGGTGGAATTTTGGAGATGCAGAGATCAAGACGGATCTGGAGATGTTCAAGGGTTTTTGGGGCAGTCAAGGTGGTTGGAGAAAAAATATGAAAGAAAAGGAGTCTAAGTCGGAGGAATTGCTGGGATCAAGGAGGAAAATCGGGGAAGACTTTCTGTTGAGATGGGCGACCGCCCATGTGGTGGTGGGCGACCGCCCAGGTGGACAGAAGTTTGGCTCGAGTGGAAATTCATCTTGGGCGACCGCCCATGGGGTGGTGGGCGACCGCCAACGTGACGGGTGGGAATTTTCTACAGCTGATTTGTTTCCTATTTTGATACAATTTCTCATGCAAAGGTGAGTGGTATAAGCCGGTTAGACCACGTGGGAAGAGGAGGACTTCTCGCAAACGACGGATGAGGGGTAAGGAGGATGTTGTACTCTACCGACAACATCAATTTCGTTCCGGGTGGGAGCAAGAGGCTTGGAGATCGGCCTGTTGGTGTAAAAAGGAGAGACATCAATAAACGGTGTGTTAGGGTGGAGAGGTGACAATGTGTAGCTGGCCAGCAAGGAGACAGTCACAAGTACCTAACGGAGAGCGAGAAAAAAAGACCACAAGGAGACAATGCAAGAAGCAAGGTGTGTCCGAGTTTCATGGGGAGCATTGCAAGGGGAGTGGATCTAGGAGGGAGAAGGCGAAGTTAGTCTTGCAAATAAATCAAGGTAGAAGTTGATTTGGGGAGGCAAGAAGGATCTAACATGGAGAGGTTGAAGCGTCGCTTGGTTTCAACTCGCCTTATTACTTGGGCGTGGTGGCTCATGGTGGAGGAGCGAGGAGGCTCATGGTGGAGGAGCGTGGAGGCTCAACTTGGTGGTGTAAAATATTTGATGGATCATTCTCAGGTGAGAGTATGATGGGAGCATGTCACAATGGTGGTTTATGTCTCCAGGTGGGAGATTGTTGGGATTGGAGCCAAAACCAAGGAGAGGATCAAAACCATGGAGGAGCAGAAAATCGGGACGGACTGTCGAGGCGGGCGACCGCCCCATAGGGAGGTGGGCGGGCACGCCCGCAGTACGAATGTTGGCGGACATTTTTTCTGCAAGTGGCGTGTAAGGAAACTTGGAGGGGAATTAATTTGGTAACAAATTAGTATTTCTATTTGTGTGATACTCCTTCCATGTCAAGGACTCCGGGTGAATCAGGCACTACAAGGAAAACCGGATTTAGAGACGGAAATTTAGAGACGGACGAAATCTGTAGCTAATTTGGCGACAGATTAGAGACAGAACCAAAAATCAGAGACGGATTCGGATTCCGTCTCTAAATTAGAGACGGATTCAGATTCCGTCTCTAATTCAGAGACGGAATATGAATCTGTCTCTAATTCAGAGAGATCGAATCAATCTCTAATATAGAGACTAATCCGAATCCGTCTCTAATTTAGAGACGAAATCGATTCCGTCTCTAATTTAGAGACGTATTCATTCCGTCTCTAAATTTTAGAGACGGTTTTGTATCTGTCTCTAAAATAGAGACGTATCTCGTAATCCGTCTCTAAATTAGAGAGATTAAGAATCCGTTTCTAAATTAGAGACTGTATCGTAATCCGTCTCTAAACTTTAGAGACAGATTTTAACCCGTCTTCTAATTTAGAGACGATTTTGAATCCGTCTCTAATTTAGTGACATTCAACATTCTGTCTCTAAAATTTAGAGACAGATTTAGTATCCGTCTCTAAATTTGACTTTTCTTCTATATACTTTCATTTGTTTAGTTTTTTTCTATCTTTTTTTATATAACTTTTTATAAAAACCACTAATTAACAAAGGCTAAAATATTGTTTTCTAGTCTATAAAATTTTTTTTAAAAAATAAAAATTAAATATAGGGTAGTCCGTCCCACTTTTGACTTTTCTTCTATATACTTTCATTTGTTTAGTTTTTTCTATCTTTTTTCTATAACTTTTAAAAAAAACCACTGATTAACAAAGGCTAAAATATTGTTTTCTAGTCAATAAAAATTTTTTAAAAAAATAAAAATAAATATAGGGTAGTCCGTCCCTCTTTTGACTTTTCTTCTATATACTTTCATTTGTTTAGTTTTTTTCTATCTTTTTTTCTATAACTTTTTTTAAAAAAAACCACTGATTAACAAAGGCTAAAATATTGTTTTCTAGTCAATAAAAAATTTTTAAAAAAATAAAAAATAAATATAGGGTAGTCCGTCCCTCTTTTGACATTTCTTCTATATACTTTCATTTGTTTAGTTTTTTTCTATCTTTTTTCTATAATTTTTTCTAAAAAACCACTGATTAACAAATGCTAAAATATTGTTTTCTAGTCGATAAAAAATTTTAAAAAAATTAAAAATTAAATATAGGGTAGTCCGTCCCTCTTTTGACTTTTCTTCTATATACTTTCATTTGTTTAGTTTTTTTTCTATCTTTTTTTATATAACTTTTTATAAAAACCACTAATTAACAAAGGCTAAAATATTGTTTTCTAGTCAATAAAAAATTTTTAACAAAATAAAAAATAAATATAGGGTAGTCCGTCCCTCTTTTGACTTTTCTTCTATATACTTTCATTTGTTTAGTTTTTTTCTATCTTTTTCTATAACTTTTTATAAAAAAAAACCATTGATTAACAAAGGCTAAAATATTGTTTTCTAGACAATAAAAATTTTTGAAAAAAATAAAAATAAATATAGGGTAGTCCGTCCCTCTTTTGACTTTTCTTCTATATACTTTCATTTGTTTAGTTTTTTTCTATCTTTTTTCTATAACTTTTTCTAAAAAAAACCACTGATTAACAAAGGCTAAAATATTGATTTCTAGTCCATAAAAATTTTTTAAAAAAAGAAAAAATAAATATAGGGTAGTCCGTCCCTCTTTTGACTTTTCTTCTATATACTTTCATTTGTTTAGTTTTTTTCTATCTTTTTTCTATAACTTTTTCTAAAAAAACCACTGATTAACAAAGGCTAAAATATTGTTTTCTAGTCAATAAAAAATTTTAAAAAAATAAAAAATTATAGGGCAGTCCGTCCCTCTCTTTTGACTTTTCTTCTATATACTTTCATTTGTTTAGTTTTTTTCTATCTTTTTTCTATAACTTTTTATAAAAAAAACCACTGATTAACAAAGGCTAAAATATTGTTTTCTAGTCAATAAAAATTTTTAAAAAAATAAAAAAATAAATATAGGGTAGTCCGTCCCTCTTTTGACTTTTCTTCTATATACTTTCATTTGTTTAGTTTTTTTCTATCTTTTTTTCTATAACTTTTTCTAAAAAAAACCACTGATTAACAAAGGCTAAAATATTGTTTTCTAGTCAATAAAATTTTTTTAAAAAATAAAATATAAATATAGGGTAGTCCGTCCCTCTTTTGACTTTTCTTCTATATACTTTCATTTGTTTAGTTTTTTTCTATCTTTTTTTCTATAACTTTTTATAAAAAAAACCACTGATTAACAAAGGCTAAAATATTGTTTTCTAGTCAATAAAAATATTTTAAAAAAAAAAATAAATATAGGGTAGTCCGTCCCTCTTTTGACTTTTCTTCTATATACTTTCATTTGTTTAGTTTTTTTCTATCTTTTTTTCTATAACTTTTTCTAAAAAAAACCACTGATTAACAAAGGCTAAAATATTGATTTCTAGTCAATAAAATTTTTTTATAAAAATAAAAAATAAATATAGGGTAGTCCGTCCCTCTTTTGACTTTTCTTCTATATACTTTCATTTGTTTAGTTTTTTTCTATCTTTTTTTCTATAACTTTTTCTAAAAAAACCACTGATTAACAAAGGCTAAAATATTGTTTTCTAGTCAATAAAAAAATTTTAAAAAAATAAAAAATAAATATAGGGTAGTCCGTCCCTCTTTTGACTTTTCTTCTATATACTTTCATTTGTTTAGTTTTTTTCTATCTTTTTTTCTATAACTTTTTATAAAAAAAACCACTGATTAACAAAGGCTAAAATATTGTTTTCTAGTCAATAAAAATTTTTAAAAAAAATAAAAAATACATATAGGGTAGTCCGTCCCTCTTTTGACTTTTCTTCTATATACTTTCATTTGTTTAGTTTTTTTCTATATTTTTTTTATAACTTTTTCTAAAAAAAACCACTGATTAACAAAGGCTAAAATATTGTTTTCTAGTCAATAAATTTTTTTAAAAAAAAATAAATATAGGGTAGTCCGTCCCTCTTTTGACTTTTCTTCTATATACTTTCATTTGTTTAGTTTTTTTCTATCTTTTTTTCTATAACTTTTTCTAAAAAAAACCACTGATTAACAAAGGCTAAAATATTGTTTTCTAGTCAATAAATTTTTTTAAAAAATAAAAAATATAGGGTAGTCCGTCCCTCTTTTGACTTTTCTTCTATATACTTTCATTTGTTTAGTTTTTTTCTATCTTTTTTTCTATAACTTTTTCTAAAAAACCACTGATTAACAAAGGCTAAAATATTGTTTTCTAGTCAATAAAAAATTTTAAAAAAATAAAAAATAAATATAGGGTAGTCCGTCCCTCTTTTGACTTTTCTTCTATATACTTTCATTTGTTTAATTTTTTTTCTATCTTTTTTTCTATAACTTTTTGTAAAAAAAAACATTGATTAACAAAGGCTAAAATGTTGTTTTCTAGTCTATACCCTAAACCCTAAACCCTATACCCTATACCCTAAACCCTATACCCTAACCCCTAAACCCTAAACCATAATCCCTAAACTCTAAACCCTAAACTCTAATCCCTAAACCCTAAACCCTAAACCCTAACCCCTAAACCCTAAACCCTATACCCTATACCCTATACCCTACACCCTAAACCCTATACCCTATACCCTATACCCTAAACCCTATACCCTAACCCCTAAACCCTAAACCCTAACCCCTAACCCCTAAACCCTAAACCCTATACCCTATACCCTATACCCTAACCCCTAAACCCTAAATGCTTTACCCTATACCCTATACCTTATACCCTATAACCTAAACCCTAAACCCTATACCTTAAACCCTAAATCCTAAACCCTATACCCTATTCCCTAAACCCTAAACCCTAAACCCTATACCCTAAACCCTAAACCCTAAACCCTATACCCTAACCCCTAAACCCTAAACCCTAACCCCTAACCCCTAAATCCTATACCTTAAACCCTAAACCCTATACCCTAACCCCTAAACCCTAAATGCTTTACCCTATACCCTATACCTTATACCCTATAACCTAAACCCTAAACCCTATACCCTAAACCCTAAACCCTATACCCTAACCCCTAAACCCTAAACCCTAAACCCTAACCCCTAACCCCTAAACCTTAACCCCTAAACCCTATACCCTAAACCCTAACTCCTAAACCCTAAACCCTAAACCCTAACCCCTAAACCCTAACCCCTAAACCCTAAACCCTAACCCCTATACCCTATACCCTAAACCCTAAACCTTAAACCCTATACCCTAACCCCTAAACCCTAAATCATATACCCTATATCCTATACCCTATACCCTAAACCCTATACCTAAACCCTAAACCCTAAACCCTATACCCTAACCCTTAAACCCTAAACCCTATACCCTAAACCCTAAACCTTAAACCTTAAACCCTATACCCTAACCCCTAAACCCTAAATCATATACCCTATACACTATACCCTATACCCTAAACCCTAAACCTTAAACCCTATACACTTTAAATGTCATTTAGAATGTAGAAAAAAATAAAAAAAAATAATAAACGAGGTAGCCGTATACCATTTTGACAATAACATCATTATTAGTCTTATTATTAAGTATTATTGCTAATTACTATTTTCCTTAAAAATAAAATTATTGTTATTGTTAATAAGTATTTTTTTATAATTTATTAATATCAATTATTACTTAGGTATATTAATATTTCTTAGAAGTTTAAATTATTAAATTATTATTAATAAATTAAAATAATTAAATTAATGAATATTATTATTAATTAATAACATTATTATTTTTGATATTATGTATTATTACTAGTTGTTATTAATATTATTATTAATTATATAATAATATTATTATTAATTATATAATAATAACTATTAATATATTCTATTATATAATTGAATAATTAACAATAACATCATTATTAGTCTTATTATTAAGTATTATTTCTAATTATATGATAATGTTATTATTCTTGATATTAGGCATACTAATATAACTAAAATTTTGGGTAAATCAAATAAAAGCATGTAAATATTTTAGATAACTTTTTGTAAATTTTAGTAATAAAAAAAATCTAAAATATTTTTTCCTATTCAATAAAAAATAATAAAAATTACTAGTTATTATTAATGCTATTATTAATATTATTACTGTTTATATAATTAATATTAATATTATTACTGATTATATAATTAATATTAATATTAATTAATTAATTATATAATTAATAATTTATTAATAAATATTATTAATAATAAATATTATTATTCTTAATATTAGACATAAATATTTTAGTTAGTGTATAATATAGTGTGAAATAAATATAAGTACGTGTGATGTGGCATTGTTTGATTGGATTTTAAAATTTCACGAGGATTATGGGCCAAAGCAAGATCCGACCATTCATAACTTAAATCAAACGGTCCATATTCCACCCACACAAACCCATATACTCCCTCTCCCTATTTCTCTCCTCATTTCTCTCTCTCTCTCTTCATTTGAAAATTGAAATTACAGACACACGGTTTCTCCCCAGCCTCACCGTCTTCTTCATTCAACCCTTCCGTCGCCGGCGCCATCACAGATCAGATGCAGAGACCTTCGCCCTCCGTCACTCTCTCTATTTCTCTCCCTTCAACAAACAAAAACAGCCTCCACTACCGTTCCCTCTTCCTCTCTCGTCTCCGGCAACGGCAACGGTTCGCATTCCGTCTTCGCCACAGATCTGGTAAGAAAACACTCCGTCTCTCCCTCTGTTTTGATTTCGCACGATTGTTTCTTCATCTCTGTTTTGATTTCGCACGATTTCTTCATCTCTGTTTTGATTTCGTTTTGATTGTAGATGGGCCGCAGCGGTTACGGTGGTGAATGGTCTGGGGATGCCGTGGTCGGCCGGTGGTTATTGGTATGGACAGCAGGAGATTGATCGTTTCTTCAATCTTGTTTTGATTTCGTTTTGAATCTTCAATCTCTCGTTTTGATGGTGATTGTGAATGTATGTGGTTTGATGTGGTTGTGTGATGGTGGTGAATGGTCGACGGTGGTGAATGGTCACGGTGGATGGCGGTGGTCGCTGGTGGTGAATGGTCACGGTGGGTAGAAAAGAAGTTGAGGGGGGCAAAGTGTAATTTTGAATTGTCAAGGACTGATTTAGAATTAATAAAATTAAGGGACTCGATTTGAAAATAAAAAAATTAAGGGATTGATTTGAGAATAAGAAAAATCAAGGGACTGATTTAATATATATTTAAAAATATATACTAATATTTTATATATATATATATATATATATATATATATATATATATTTTAAATATATATATATATATATATATATATATATTTAAAATATATTAGTATATTTTTTTTTTAAAAAAAATTGTCAATTTAGCCACGGAAATATCTGTCGCTAAAATGGTTCGAAAATAAAACGAGAATTTAAATAGAGACGGAAAATTTGTCGCTAATCCGTAGACAGTCATATCTGTAGCTAATTTAGACACGGACATATCTGTCTCTAATTTAGAGACGGACATATCTGTCTCTAATTTAGAGACGGCCATATCTGTCTCTAAATTAGAGACGGACATATCCGTCTCTAAAATAGCGACGCCCAATTTAGCGACAAACCTGCACCCACGGAATAGCTACGGAACAAATCCGTAGCTAAACACGATTTAGCTACGGAATCTTCATTTTAGCTACGGAATTTGCCGTAGCTAAAATCGATTTTCCTTGTAGTGAGGTTTTGATTAGGAATAGGTTTTGTATCCTTATAAATATATTGTGACTACCACCATAATATTTGTACCAAGAGAGGGGAAAAGTTAGGATATCAAGGAGAGCCACAAAATAGTATCTAGGAGGGGGCCGGGGGCCTAGGAGAGCCATGGGGGCGATCCTACAACCCGGCCATGACTGTGTTATTTTGTGTGTTCTTGGGGAGGTGAGATAATATATATGAGGATTGCTCATGGAGAGTTACTATGCTAGATCTGTGTGAGTGCATATGTAAAGTTGTAATCCTTCATATATTATTATAGTGATGTCCTGGCTTGGTGCCTCCGGATGTAGCCACAGGTGGTGGTGAACCGGGTTAACAATTCTTGTGTTCTTGTGTGTGTGGTGTTCTTGTTCTTTCATAGTTCATGTGTTGATTTATTTTCTCCAAGTTAATGACTGCTAGTATGGGCTAGTGGATGAGGTGATCCCCCAATTTTACAACAAAAAAGAATTAGATTGAAAGAAGAAGAAAAAGAAAAGAAATGAGAGGCCAAGCAGAAGGGGTGACTACGGGAGTTCATACATTAAATTTAAAACAAAGCGACGATTGTATTTTAGCGTCCGCAACATGTAATGATGCCAAATATATGTGGGTCGAGATGGAAAATAAGGTGTAAAATACTGTATTTTAATTGTTAGTCATAGCAGCCCTACTATTTAATTAATTGTTGCATGAAATAATTATAATCAAAGTTCACGGCCACATGGGGGGTATGATTTCGAACGTATCATGTACTCCCTCCGTTCACTTACTTATTTCACACTTTCTATTTTGGGCGTTCAAATATATATTTCATACTTTATTTTTTTACCTAAAATGGAAAGTTTTTATTATTAAAATATTAACCCTACCCCACTCATTCTCTCTCCTACATTATTTTAATACTCACAACACCATTATAATTTACTATTCTCTCCACTCATTCTCTCTCCTATTTTACTTTTACACTCACAACATTTATATCATTATTTTTTTCCTTAATTCACGCATGAACAGTAACTGTGAAGTATGTAAGTGAACGGAGGGAGTAGGTTACAAGTCCAGCTTTCCCTGATTGGTACCCCTTTGTCTTTTTTTTTTTTTTTTTTTTTAACCCATGTTTCCAGTTTAGTTTCGCTAGACAGTCTTGGACCATCAGCCACCGATCACTCATTGTTAGTAAAGGTAAATCGCAGGATATATGGTACCAAATTAGACTTTTTGCTATTTTCGTCCATTCGATTCTAACGAAGCTTCCCAAAATAACAAAAATAATTATTTTTCTCATATAGTTTCTCTTCTACTTTATTTTTATAGTCACAACACCAATCAATTTACTATTCATCCCGTTTATCCTTTCTCTCATACTTTATTTTTCGTACTCGTAATACCTCTGAAAGATTTGTAGCTAGGACTGTAACCAGTTGTGCGATAGCTCGTCTGCACAGTTGTGCACACAACTGTCAGCACAACTTACAGAACAGAATTTTCCAGAAAATAAAATAAGTAACAAAATTTAAACGCAGCGGAATACCAACAAATTAAACACTTCAGCAAGACTATGCTTGCTGAAAACCTTTCATAAAACACAACCTTGTTAAGAACAAGTTGTAAACTTACAATGAAAGAAAACAAATTACAAAAGACCAAAAGAGTTCTCAGGCTAGAACTACTAAACACGAAACAATCTTGAAGATACAATCTCTGATCTTTCAAGATACAAGAACATAAACACCCAAGGATTTTTCTTTATAGCTTGGTGTAACTCTCTTTTAAAATCTGTAAGGCCAAAGGAAGGTGCTATCTTCTTTTTATAACTCATTGACTCCTTGTTTGGTAAGGAGTCAATTACTCCTTGATATCCGAAATGCTAGGAGTTCACCTTTATCTTCTCAATCAATCATTCCTTGATAGAATACCTAAAATAAGTCAAAATACTAACTAAAAATAAACTGTTAATATGTTAGACAAACTTTATTTACAATTATTCTAATCTATTTTTGTACAAAATAACAACCATAATTACAAATATAAAAACGAAATTTCAAGAGTATATTTATACTCTTTCAATCTCCCCCTATTTTTGTGATTATGGACAAAAACTGCAAAACAAGATTATCAATTTCAAATCTTACCAGAATAGGAAAAATAAGAGATATCAAGAGTCTAAACATACTCTTTCAATCTCCACCTATTTTTGTGATTCTGGTCAATACCTGTAATTACCATAAGGAAAGACAAACCCCCCCTTAACGCATTGCTCACCATTTTATCAAACTCCCCCTAAAGTATCTCTCCGTGATGATCATCTCATGTATCTTTCTTGATTGATCATCTAAGAGACATCTCCCCATTGATTGATGATCATCTCCTCCTTTGAATGACAGTCTCAGAGACAACTTCCCCTATTTTCCCCCTTTTTTTTAGAGATTTTCAAAAGGTGTGCGCACATCCATGAAAATATCTGAAGAAACCCCTTTGAACATATGATCAGAGTTTTAGCTTTGGAAGAAAAACAATACTTACAGATTTCTGAATGAACGGGGAATAATGATCACATGTATAACCAGTTGTGAGCAGAGTTGTGTGCACAACTGTCCGAACAATAGCAGAGACAAGAGGAGAGATAATTTTTTTTTGAGATTTCCAGAAAGGCAGACCCATGTTGCTGATGATGGCTGGGAAGACGTGCAATTGGCACAGGAAACAAAGATAAACAAGGTATCCAAACCTTTTGAAGGATCAATTCGGGCAAAGAGATTATGAATTCAAAACCAAATGTTACCCAAATTTTGTGACCAATTGCAATACCATAGGAAATCATTTCCACTTGGACCCTAAAAGATTGTTCCATTCAGATTTCCTTTGCACACAAACCTGGACAAACACTCATTAAACATATTGTTAACCAAAAAATTATTAGCCCAAAATTTGATGAAAATAATAAACAATCAAATGAATATTTCATGGGGCCAAAGATGTCCTAGATTATAATTATGCCTAGAATGATGCAAATTATGAGCACACAAGTGGAGATTGACCTCAATGAAGTGTGATATAATATGAATAAATTTACACAATGACACGATTTGACTTTATAAGAAGTCAATGAGTTAACCCTCAATCATGTAGCCTCTAGAATGTCTCCATTTTAGGCATTGAATCAGTCATTGAGAATGAGCTATTCACTCTCGCACCATAGTGCTTGCCCAAATTTTTATTCCAAGTGATGCACAATAAGACATTGGCATTGAGCACATGAGTGAAAGCTTCAAAATGAATGGAGGCAGCTTGTTCCTTTTCTCAGAGACCTTAGATTAGACACCCACTCCATGATAGATATCAAAAAAATATTTTAACAAGGGAATTTTATCACCAAGTTAGGAGGGATCTCACAATCAAGATTCAAACACAGTGTCAAAGATGCAAATCAATCAAGTGATCACAAGAGATAATCGAGCAGTTAATGAATGCAAAATATTTTTTTTCTTTTTTTTTGTGTGTTTTATGTAATATACAATTATACAGAGATGCAGACAGATGTCCACACAGTTGTGCGATCATCTCAACACACACAATCCGAGAGACCTTTTTAGGGAAGAAAGTCTCTTGAAAGCAATGGCCTTTATGAAAAAATCAATCAATCGTTTATTAGTTTCATCAAATTCACAACTAATAATTTTTTGTTCAACAATATCTTTAACAAAATGAAGTCTAAAATCTAGATGCTTAGGAGTAGAACATTGAACATGGCCATTTGCCATATCTATGGTACTTTTAACATCACAAAAAATAGATAAAACTTTGTTTTTGATTTCATAGTTTTTGACCTATTTGTTCATCCAAACGAGCTTAGTGCACCTACTATAAGTGCTCCAATTTGAGCTTGTTAGAATTTTCGTTAGAAAATTAACGAAAGTTATAACATTTCTAACAATTCCTAACTATCCTAACATTTCTAACAAAGTGAGGGTAAAATGGGCATTGTTATTTAAGGTTAAACCTTAAAAAGAATCTTAAAAAGAAAAACAAAAGGAATAAAACCACAAATAGCAATGGCTGGAGACACAAAACTGGCTGTTAATTTGAAATTTCAAAAAGATTATTCCTCTTGTCCAAAGCTGAAGCTGCATTTAATGAACAGTGCACGCTGAGGAGATCCATCCGCGCGGATATGTTTGTAATTTCCAGAGGGCTATAAATTGAGCCCTCCAGTCACAAAAATAAGGAGGAATAACACATTTTGCACCGAACCTCTGGCGAAATATAGAGAGAAAACAGTGAGAATTCTTCAAGAATTGTCACCATTTTCTCTCCAATCTTTCCCAACTCATACTCATCCACTCACTCTCATATTAAAGCCCTAAACACTCATACACTCAAGCCAAACACTCAAGAACACAAGGAAGATTGGTAAACCCTCCTCTTCCTAACCCTAAATCTCAACAATGCATGCATCTTCAAACTACAAAATGTAGTTCCTTCATCTTCTTGCTTTAGATCTAAGAAGATCACCATGGAAGACCATCTCCATGGATGATCTTCTACAAAGATCAACATTATTTTTAAGCTTTCTTACTTTCTTGCAAAGAAAATTCATTTTCAAAACCCTAAAAACCATTTTCAAGCATAAAATCTCATTTTCAAAGGATAAAAATCCCCTTCCCAAGCAAATGAAATGCTTAGTCCTAATGTACCCCAAGGATGGTTTGGTATAGTTGATTCACCACTAAAATGTCTAGTGATCACTAACCAAAACCTAGGGAAATGGGGACAAGCATGGATGCAAAACCCCCTTTAAAATCATATTTTCTTTCTTGAGAAGTTGCTGTCCAGTAGCAATTTTCTCAGACCTCAGTCCATGGTCTTAATTTTTGGACACAGATGAACTTGGAATTTGGTGTTGACTACAAAATACTTTTTGTAGCCAACATCCAGAGCTTTCCAGACATATTTTTACTTTATTTTTTGGGTGAGTAAAACTCCTCTTTTCAAATTTTCTTTCAGAGGCTAGTTCATCAGCTTCTGGGAATCCAGATCTCATATCTGAGGTTTCCAGAAGGTTTTGACCCCTCAAATCTTCTCCAAAATGGAAAATTCCTTCGCACAAACTTTATTTAAGGTGTCTAGAACAACTTTCATTCTCTGAGTTTATCCAGATTATGAAGTTTTAAGACCCTTGAATCCCTTTCAAAATCAAAGGTCCACTGCCTTTTTCATTCTGGCAGAAATGGCTCTCAACTTCAAAAGGTCTTTTGAGTACCAAATCTCAACCCAAAAATCTTCCAAAAAATCATGGGATCAGTTTAAAGTCTTAAAAAGATATCCCAATTTTTACTTTTCTGAGTTTCAACTTATTTTGGCCAAAACACACACACACACACACACACAAATGATTTTCAGCTTGGAAGACTCGTTTTTACGAGGCGCGTCGGGTGCACACTAACGTCCTTCCCGACGCGTAACATGACCTCCGAACCTAAATCTCTGATCTCGGGCTTTTTTCAAAGTTTTGGCCCTCAAAATTAAAATGGCGTGGCGACTCCGTTTTCGTTGATTTTTTCAAACACAAAAATGGGAAAATTTTCGGATACACATCATCGCAAGTGGCGACTCAAACTAAGCTTTTTTTTTTTTTAAAAAAAAATGGTATTTGGTATATTGGTGGAAACCACTAAATTTCCCGTTATCGCCTCCTAACACGAGTCGGGGATAAATTGTGGTCTAACAATCCCACGTACCGGTATCACCGTTTTCAAAAAAAAAAGCTTTTGAGGGTCAAGCTTCCGTCCCGGCTTTGAAAATCATTTTTGTGTGTGTGTTGATTTTTTGCACAGTTTTCATGTTGTTTTGGCCGCCTCGGAGAAAGTCAAAATTTTGACTGTCGGAATAATGTCCCTAACTGTCGGAATTTTCGTGCTTACGTGCTTATGTGCTCATAAAAAAAAAATCAAAAAAAAAAGGATTTTCAAAAAAAAAAAGAAAATTTCCAAAAAAAAAATCATGCATCATATATTTAAGACACATAAAAAAATCTCTATTTTACTCAGAAAGAGAATATAGACTGCTTGCACACTACGCGCACGTGACCGTACACTGCACACTACGTCCTTAACCCGGGGAAATCCTTGTCGCGGTCCGTTTGGTCTTATTACGCCTCTCGGATGAGCACAGGACTACCCAAACATCCCATGGAGCCTCGTGTCGACCATGCACTTGTCCGTGACACACTTTGTCCGAGACCCGGTTGGTTTTTAGTCTGGTCTGTGTCATGCCCTGTCCGTGTATAGACCTTTCCTTTCAAGCCTTTGTCGGCATACCGACTCAATATCTCAAGGTCCCTAATCAGTCGAAGTTCTGCCGGTTTTCCGCCGCAGACTTTGACCAAGATATTGACCGGCGCCTTGACTTCGGCTCTGACTGGCACAAATTATACACTGACTCCCAGCATTGACACTGAGTCATCAAGGATTAATGACTATTCCATGCCTAATTACGGCTTAACTGACGACAAGTCAAGATCAATCGTGGACGCTTATCAGTCCAAATCATGCCACTTTTTGTCGAGCCCTCGGACATGATCTTGACTTTCGACGTCGGCTTTGTCCGTAATTTACATGGAATGCTCGTAAGACTGGATTCCACAGACTTTTAGGATCGTTTTCTTTCGGTCGGTGGGACCCGCTTGCCCTATAGGACCCTCGCAGGGGCTGTCCACCCTGGGAGGTCGAAATGCAGGTGGAATGCGAGGGGCTTGTGAGCGTGGTGACGGGGCCGCTGATCCAGGAATCAGAGTAATTTGCGAAAAGAAGAGCAATCTTTTCCAACCAATTAGGTTAATAAAACATGTTTTAAGTAAACGTGAACAAATAAGCTGCATGTTGCATGAGCCTAAAGCCCAAACACCTACCCTCCTTCCATTCCCGGACATCTGAACCTTCATGTCCTTTCCCCCGCAGCTCCGCACAAAGCTTGGTTTCGGGCACCGGGTCACCGTTTGATCAGTTGGGAAGAGTCAAGCGCGTCATCAGCTTCGCCATTTGTTCCGGGACTCCGGGTTTAGAATGTATCCCATCAAGGGGTAATGATGGGGATAACGTCACTCCGCCTCCCGGGACCCCTCGGGCAGAGCAGCGGTGGAATCAGTTGGCAGAGACGGGTGAGGTTGCGGCAGGAAGCACAGCTGAGCGGCCTTATGGAGGCTGTTAGAGTCGCGGTCTGGCCGCCAGCCTCAATCCAGATGGCACCTTCACCGTGGAAGAAGACGAGGATGCCAACCCCACTCTCAGTCGCCCTGATTACACCAGGATGCCGCCACCCACCTCCTATGGTGCCATCCAGAACCCGTGCTCCTCGATTTTCGGGTCAGCCAGCTCCGACCACAGACCGGATCCATGCAGCCCGACGGCACGAATCATGGTGGGGCAAAATCGGTGCGGAATGTCTTCTCATGGTTGGGGCTATCTCGGAATGCCACGGCTAATCGGGATCCCGCCTGGTTCGGAACCGATCAATCCGGACCTTCGCGGCAGCGGCCGCGGTCGGAATGCCGCCACAACTGGTTCTGGACCACGGTCAGAGCCCCTCCCTCAGGGAGACAGTGCTAGTTCAGGCTGCTCCTCACACAAATCCATTCCTCACTCAGACTTCTATGGGTTACCAAGCCTCCGTCCCGGTGTCATCTGAATCACCAGGACCAAGTACCCGGGTTACACACCTTCACCACGGCAGCCATGCAATTCAACAATCAGGACGGCGGCCCGCACTCAAGCCTGCTTGCGGGCCCCGCTCTGGAAATCCAAGTTATCCGGCTACATCGGGCTGCCCCCACCTGCTTTGCCAGTTGAAAATCAACAGCAAGCCGCAAGGTTCTACCCTTTTGCTCAGGCTCCTACTCATGCTCCCCAGGGTAACTCAGCCCCAGGACAGGTTTTCACCTACGTCCCCGGATCGGCCATTCCCTCCACCAGTCTGCCTCCAGTGGTAGCTCCTCTCTCTAGCTCAGCCACTAACTTGAATGCCATGGTTCCGCCACAAGACCCTCATCTGGCCTGGTTCATGGAACAACACAAGGAAATGAAAGCGCGGTGCAGCTGACTGCCAAGAAGTCTGCCTTCCGGCCTACAGACCCGGACTCCATTGTTCCTCTGCCCCACAAATTCGTGATGCCAAATCTGGATCTCTTTGATGGGACCGCATGTCCGAAAACCCATTTGGACACGTATACCTTGGCGATGAAAGCCAAAGGATGTACCAATCAGCAGTTGGCTGACTATTTCAGTCTATCCTTGAAGTCCAGTGCCTTAAAGTGGTTCTTCCGTTTGAAACCTGAAGCCAGGGCTACATGGGACCAGATTACCAATGCTTTCACAGAAAAATATAAGGCCAACTTGGAATGGGAAACAAATAGGGTTGACCTACAAACAACAGTGCAGCGTCCTGATGAGAATGTTGGGGACTTCTACAAGCGGTGGAATCTGAAACTCAGTGAAATGGCCATCCCTCCTTCCGAAGAGGAACAATTGGACATCTTCCAGTCATGCTTGAAACCACATCTGAGAGCCTCCCTCAGTCACTTCCCGTACTCAGACTTACGGACCATGGTTAACTCTCAGCTAAGTTTGAAAAGGCCTACAATGAGCGGCCGGCTGCACCTGCCTGCAGATATCGGGCTCCTCCTGCAAACACCGCCTGCCCTGCTAAAGGCAAAGATGATTAACTATGCGGGACAGGAATGCAATAACACGACTCCTTTTGCTCCCAGGAAACCAGCAGAGCCCAAACCGCGGGTCATAAATCTCGAAAACTGTGGAATGCCCCTGAATGACATCTTTAGGGGACTGGTGAAAGAAGGCTTGCTGCGGCCTTTGGAAAATTTCCAACCCAGAAATCCGAATGCTCCCGTGGATACTACAAAGTATTGTGCTTTTCATCAAGCTCACGGACATCTGACTGACAGCTGCTTTACTCTGAAAAAGGCAATTCAGGGGCTAATAGAGCAAGGAAAGTTGGAAGGCCCCGAGGGGCCCAACACAGTCAAAAATCCGCTGCCACGGAACCATAATCAGGTGAATATGATTGAATGCGGAGAATCTTCACACGCCCAGGAAGATGTTGATGAAGGTCCCTAAATACCCGTGGCCAACCTCGTCGAGGATCCTGAATTCGGATTCCCCCTCAGCCTCGAGGATATCGAACGAATCAACCCATCTTGGTCTCATGTCAGAGACTCCTTGCAAGAATACGAGGCCCGCTATTTCTCAGATAAAGGGAAAACCGATACCGAAGAACTGGGGCTGTTCCGCTCAGAACATGAGAGAACCATTTACACAAGATGGTTAGAACAATCGAGAAGAATCGAACAAGAAAGCTTCCGGCGGGCGCCTGTACTGGGGCTTATCAGCAAAGAGGCCGAAGAGCGTCTGGAGCTAGTACACTTCTGCAAATTGGCTTTGGGAGAGCCCGAATATGATCCCGAGAACAGTGAAGAATCGGAAGAAGAGGATTCCTTCTATATCCTACCTGGTGTCAAATACGTGCCACCCCCTCTCACTCTTCCCCCGCAATTTCTGGGAGGAGAAGCTGAGTCACAATTGCCACTTCCGGGAATGGGAACATATGACAATTTCTGCGGTTGCACGCACCCATATTCCCCCAACGGGTTTGATCGACGTTCCCTCTCAGCCGAAATCCCGGTAGTATGGGAAGAAGATTCTGGTGACAGCGATGATGATGATGATGACGAGAGTGAAGAGTCAACTGAGGCCCCAGATCCGGAAACAATCTGGAACAATCATGCCGAAAATGAGCCCATGGGAGTTAGGCACAATGGTTGGTTGTCAGCAAGCGACGACGAAGAAACTTCGGAAGACGAATATGAGACCGAGGACATGAAAGCCATGAAATTTCCTGGGGCTGAGTATGTGGAAGTCATAGAATTCAACACTGCCTACCATGCTTTGGGGAAAGGATTCTCAGACATCCGATCCAAGCGGATAGTTGAAGATTTGCTAGAAAGAGGGAGACTAACTCCCATTCTCCCAAATGAGAGAATAACCCTGGTCAGATCAAATCCGCCCGAAAGCAAGGTAACGATCCTTATCAGGGTTACCCAAGAGGAGGTCACCTTTCCCGAATGTATGTCAGCTTTCAGAGAAGTCCTAGAAACTGGCATGATACCGGATGCGCCTCCAACACAAAGTGCTATAATCATCTCCAACTCTGAATATTACAGAAAGGAACCAGAATGGCTGCACTATACCAGGGATGAAATCGAAAAGCAGCGAGTCCCGACAATGGCGACTCTTGTTGCATGATAACAATGAGCAAGGCCGGCCATGAGAGTGAATCATAGGACGCCCTAGCTCTGTGGGCCATCCAGGGGGCAACAACACAACCCCAAACCCGAAAGCCTGTGACTTGGGAAGCGGTTATGAGGCCGCCCAGGAAGGAGCCGTGCAGCTCGGCCCCTCGCTGTCACTAGACTCCGTCAAAACCGGTGGCCAATAGCCAAAAGGGCTCCCCCATTGACCCTGGCAGCATTGAAGAAATCCAGTCAAGAGACGGCGGATGGGGAAGTTAGTCTGTTGACCCGACCTGGGCAGATCTTCCAAGGAAATCCCGGCGCAGGTAAGAAGGCCGCGGTCAAGCACCGAAAGAAGATCGCGCCCCTATGCTAAGACAGCTGAAACTCCAGATCCCGAAAAAGAGGATCCCGTGCTCACCCAGTTGAAGCAAACACAGGCCAACATTTCCCTCTGGTCTCTACTCACCTCGTCCTACCCCCATAAGCTGAAGCTGGAAGAAAGCCTGGCCCGCACTCTAGTCCCTATTGATGCTACTCCCGATGATGTGGTACAGCTAATTGGAAACATCCATTACGGGAATATAATCACTTTCACAGATCTCGACCTCCCTCAATTTGGGGCTGATCATAATGAGCCTCTCTTCATCACAGTCCAGTTGGATGAACGACGCCTCCCTCGGGTCCTGGTTGATAATGGGTCCGGAATGAACATTCTTCCGGCAAAGATCATGAGCTTGCTTGATATCAAGACTACAGACTTGAAGCCTTCCTCCCTCACAGTCAAAGCTTACGACTCAACATCCCGAGCAGTCCTTGGAGTCGCCACTTTAGACCTCTGGTTTGGACAGAAATTGATACCTGTGGAATTCCAGGTTATCGACATCCCGATTACTTTGGATGCCCTGGGAAGAGCCTTGGCTCCATCAAGTCAAAGGGGTCGCCTCAAGCCTCCACAGTGTGTGAAATTCGTCTCGAATGGGGAGTCTGACGACCATTTCGGAGATTTAGTCACTTTAGAGGGCACGGATGCGGGCGGAATGCCTATCTGGAAATAAAACATGACGAGGAAGGGCACATGCTAACGGGCTTCACGGTCGAGCCTCCAAGGCCCAAGTGTGCAACATGAGTCTGACGGTCACTCGGGATGAAATCCACCGGTCTTGAAAATGATGAGAAAAATGAGCTGTCTCCTGGCCTCGGTCTGGGGAAGCACCAACAAGGAACTCACAAACTCATCGAAGTGAAAGGGCGGAATACTCGCCATGGCCTGGGATATGAGGCCTCCCCAGTGGACACTGCAAAGGGAAAAAGATTTGGAAGCTCCACAGGAAAGGTCCGGCCGACAATCCTAAATCTCTCCCCTTCAAGTCCTAATTTGGCTGACTACTTTGTAAAGGGTCCCACACAACCAGGAAACATCGCAGAGCCCACTCCTCGGCAGGATGGCTAAAGCTGCAGGATAGCCTCAACAAGTTCAGAGGAACCAAGGCTAACCCGGTCCGTAGAATGTTCCTGGACCTCCCCAATTCCTGGGGCTCCACTGCCATGAAGAGTGAGTGTGCCTTCAAGGCGTCCTGACCTGGTGGACAGCAAGAAGCTCACAACCACTATTCCTGCCTCCAGGAAGATCCGAAACCTGAATGGACTGGCAGTGCCAAAAGCTAAGGCCACGGAATTTCCCTCAGATGATTGGGATGGTCTCATTATGCAGCAATTGTTCAAAGAAGAAGTCCAGGGTGCCAACCTGATTGATCTCGGCTGAGTCCAAAAGATGATGGCGGCAATGAGAAAGGAAAACAAAACAACAGTTCCCGAGTCATGAGGCCACCGCAGCGATGCGCTGAAGATTGGGAAACTCTCTCAGGCCCGTCAGCGACCAAGGAGGAAATGATCACCAAGCTTGGATTGGTCCCCCGTCCCTTTGTGTCAATCTAGGACAAGTCCTCCCAAGTCTCTCTCTGTTAAGTCGAGTCTGTAGGTCGTCAATGGCCTTACGCCTGAAGACTACGAGTCTGTAGCAAGCACTGTATCCCCTTTCGTTTTCAATGAAATGACGAACCTTTCTGAGTATCCCTTGATTGCCACTTTAACTAATGATGAATTAATTAAAAAAAAAATTTAATAATAATTCATTAGATAAAAAAGCAGACACATTAAACGAAAAGAAAATCAAACAACAAAAAAAATCTTTAAGCAGGTTGTCCGGAAAGAGGAAAATCGAGCCCAAGCCGAAGAGATTTTGACAAGTGTGAATTTGGAAGCTAGAAGAGCCTAAAAGACGCAAGGATTGGCGATTTCTTCGAAGGAAGTCAAAAAGGATGCTCTGCAAAGTCCTACAAAATCCTCAATTCAAAGAAAGTTGCCCTCTTCATCAAAGAAACATCATGTGCAGATACGGGTTGCAGCCGAAATCATCTCAGATAATGGATCCCACTTCGAAGGGGAATGTGAAAAATTAGCGCGGAATTCCGAATAACCGTCACAGTCATCTCCCTGCAGGCCCCAAACCAACGGAGCCGTCGAAGCGGCAAACAAGACTCTGGAAAATATCATCCGGAAAATGGCTGTGCAAGGCAGAGATTGGCCCGAGAAGTTACACTTGGCACTCTGGGGCTGCAGAACATCGGTCAGACGGCGGCTGGGGAAACACCTTTTGCCCTCACATGCAAATGGAAGCCGTACTCCCAATGGCTGGAAATCCCCTCGCTCCGTATGCTGGAAAGCCGGGTCAGCGAGGTCGAATGGCTCCAGAGTCGCCATGATGAATTGGCCCTACTGACGAGACGCCGGGCTGAAGGCCATGGAACACATCCGAGCCTACCAAGGAAGAATGGCTAGAGCCTTCGACAAGAAAGTAAAGCATCGGGAAATCCGAGAAGGTGATCTCGTTCTAAAAGAAAGCCCCAGTCCGTATCAACCCCCTCGGCAAATGGGAGCCTGTATGGGTCGGGCCATGTGTCGTCCAGAAGATCTTCTGCGAGGAGCCATGCACTTGCAGAGCCTGACGGGAATCCCTTTGTACACCCGGTGAATGGTGACAAGGCTGCGCAGATACTACACGTAAAAAAAAAAACCAAAAAAAAAAAGAGTGCTAAAAGAGTAATACCCGACTCAGGTTAGAAACAGAGAAGGGCGGCCTAGGTAAAAGCAGATTGCACAAAAAAAAAAACAAAAAAGAAACAAACAAAAAAAAAACAAAAAAAAAACAACAAAAAAAAGAGTGCTAAAAGAGTAATACCCAACTAGGTTAGAAACCCGAAGGGCGGCCTAGGTAAAAAAGCAGGGTTGCACCAAAAAAAAAACAAAAAAAAACAAAAAAAAACAAAAAAAAAACAAAAAAAAAAACAAAAAAAAAAAGAGTCACAGGTTGAACTCCGAAGACCTGAGCTCCTCAAAATGAGGGAACGTAGGCAGGAAACGGTTCGGTCTAAAGCACAAATAAAAGCCATACTTTGGCATCAATACAATTGATCAGACCATGAAAGCGTCTCGAAAAACTCTAAAGCAATTCAAATATTCATTACAAGTTAAAAGCTCTTTGATGAGTCTAAGCCCAATTCATTCCTACAGGCTGGCAACTTGCTAAAAGAAAACTAAGATACATAATCAAACTAATGTGTCTGCCATGACAAGAAAGGGATACTCGGAAACCTCAGAGTCACTCCAAGCCACTCGTGCTGGCCTCTCCCCTCTTCTTCCCCTTCAAGTCTTCTTTTTCTGAGCAGGAAAAATGTCAGGTGTTCCTCCTACCAAGCTCTGGTATAGGGCAGGGTCTGTCAAACCAGCCTCTGTCAGGGCCTTAGTAGCCCTAGCGTCATCCCCTCATCTCCTGTAACCTCAAGGCTGGTAGCATAGGAGCCCTCCTCTCCTGTCTCTTGACGTGAGCCTCGTAATCGGTCAGCGTCTCCGCTCCTGTCATGAGGGTTGGCCCTCGCCTCGGCCCTCCTCCTCTCAGAGCGGTCAGGACCTCCGCACCCACAATGGCCTCACGCCGTCTCAAAATAGCCACCTGAGTCTCTCCCAGATGCCTCTCATCCAATCCAGGTACCAAGTGGTCAAGAACACCGGTCTCGGACGCCTGAGAATGACCCGAGGGGGAAAGGCATCATACCTCCATGCTCGGGAAAGAAATGGAAACACCGAGGGATCGTCCATGGAAACAGGAGCCACCACCCTGGTGGCTATATCATCAAAACCCTCCAAAGGAACCTGCTCCAAGCCAAACTGTCTCAGGACCAAAGCCGGGATATAGAAGCTGGACTGAGAAAGCCCCGGAAGCATAACCACATGAGACCCGTCCTGAAGCACTCTGCGAGTCTCCACCCGCCAATGAGGCACCAACCATCTGATATCTTCAGTCTGGCGACCCGCCATCCAGCGCGCCCACGAGCCCTGATCATCAAAATCTACATCGACACCTCTCCTGGCAAAAGTCCAAGGCCTGATCATATCAGAGGTTTCCCGAAGAACCCCCAAACGCTCCATCAGCCACAGGGTCAAGAGGAACGGGCTGCCCCCGTGCATGTACCGCCGTCCGGTAGCTAATCTGTCGAGAGCATGAAAAGTCTCCCCCAGAATGGGAGGACGACATCTCTGCCAGGCGGCGGTGAACGGCGACATCCAGCGAAGACCGATCGGCAGATCCCAAAGGAATAGAGCCATGACAGGGTGCCAAACATACAAAGTGCAAAGGCATCCCAATAGGCATCATCCACCAAACCTAGGCCCCTAAATCTGTCGGGAAGACCGGAAATATCGAAATGATCGGGACCGCGGATCATACCTTGCGCTTCCTCCGGGGAAAGATGAAGGAGGACGCACAATCTGTCAGCAAAAGAAGCCCCTCCGGGCAAAGGAATCGCTATCTCTTCCACCTCCGGACCTCCAAGCAAGGCCCGAAATTCTTCGACAGTCGGAACAATCTCGTTGAAGGAAAGGCAAAAGACATGCCTTCTAGTATCCCAAAACGAAGAAGAAGCTCTTAAGAGGTCATAATCCGGAATCAATTCCTTGATAGACCATAAGCACTTCATCTTGTACCTTTCTTCAAAGAATGATCTTCTCTCATGCATGATCTCCCTACACCACTCCTTGAACTTTTCAAAGAACAACATTTGCCTTTCTTTGGACAATTTTGGAGAATTTTTGGCCATTTCCATGGTTTTTCTCTCTTTCTCCCCGAAAATGGCTGTTTGGACTGGAGGTTGAAGAGGATATTTGAATTTGAAATAAAGCAAGACCAGGTCTGAACCAAAATTAAAGAACAATGTCAGATGCAGTCCCCATCCGCGCGGATGGGATTGCTTTCCCAAAAAAAAATCTGCAACAGTCCAAGCTGCTACGCCAAAAAAGGAATATTCCGTCCCGGTTGCTCGAAACTTGTGCAAAAACCTCCCCAAACCAGTCCATATACCAAACACCCTTGCAAAAAAAAAAAACCAAGGCTCATGCAACACTGCATTCATATTGCATTGCATTCATAAAATAAAATCCTAAATTATTACATTCCAAAAAAAAAGAGTGTGCATAAAAAAAAAAAGCAAACATAAATAAAATCCTAAATTATTACATTCAAAAAAAAAAGAAAAAAAATGTGCACAAGCTGTACAAATCTAAATCTCAATCTCAAATCAAAAAAAAAAAATCAATCGGAGTCTCCAGCACCCGATGTCTCCCCCCGGCCCCTCTTGCGACTCGGGCCCGCCTCCTCAGGAGCCCTGAAAATCTCGGGCTCAGAATCGTCCTCGTCTCCAGAGAGAGGCTCGTCAGGACCAACCGGCACGCTCTGATAGGGCAAGCCGAGATCTGCGAAAAAGTCGTACCCGAAGGTGAAGGCGTCGGACTCCTGCACGTACGAAGACGACCCGCCATGCTGCCATACGTGTCCCTGCCCGTGTGGATCCCCGAGAATGACGTGATCCGAAGGCAGCACCGCGCGGGGTGAGGAGAGGAGACAAAGAGTCTCTGAAGAAGTCTCTGAGCGAATAGGGGAAGCCTCCCGTCTGGCAGGCGCCGGCGTGGTCGCCTCGCTCTGCCTCGAGGAGCCCCGCAAGCAACCATCCTCCGTATGAATCTCTTAGCCCCGATCACTTGCTTCGTCAGCTCTCAGCGACCACCTCCGAAGCTGCACAAAAGCAAAAGCGTCAAAAAAAAAGAGGTGATGCTAAAGATGATGAAACAAAAGAAAGAAAAGAAGGGGAAAAGGTGAAGCCGTACCGTCATACCCGGACGAGGCCGAAAAGCTCGTGGAAGCCGCTCAGGCTGAGGGATCTGCACCCTCGATGGGACCCCATCCTGGATATAGGAAAAATCCGTCGAGGATGCCGCGGGATCCCAAGCCCCTCCCTATCCAAAACCTGAGGCATCCTCGGCCTCCTCAAGGCGAATCTCGCGTCTGGCTCGATCGCCACGAAGTCCGAGAAGTGCTGGCCTGCTCGGTAATCATCCCAGGTCACGGACCGATCGCTCGGGTGCATCATGTGGCGGGAGGCTCCACGGTGTGCTCGAAGGCGAGTTCACGCCATGCTGGCGCGTCACCCTCTCTCCAGATAAGTGGGCATGGCAGGTCAGACCCCTCAAAATCCTCGGCTGCAGCTGTCCAGATCTCGGCGCCCTTAGCTGCGGCTGCCTCGAAGCGATGCCAGGGGAAGAATGTCATCCCCTCATCTGTCTCGGCCTCCGTAGAAGGAAGGCAATCCGCGTACCTGAGAGTCGTGCGCCCCCTGGAGCTTATCTTCTCCCGGGCATGCTTGGACCAAGGCTGCGTGGCCGGATCGCCCCAGCGTACTCCGCGGCTGTGGCCACACCGTGACGTGAAAAACTCCAACGCCCATACCTGCGAAAGGTAAAAATCCCAATCAATCCAAGTGCAAAAGAAAGTGCCGTGCTCAAAAAAAAGAGAGGGAAAGCAAAAAGAGAGCTTATACCTCCAGGGCAAACTGGAAGACAGTGCAAGGAGCTCGCGGCCTTCCAGCTGTGCCTGTCAAGAGCAAAATAAAGCTCTGCAGCCCGGCCTCTCCCCACGAGACATCGGCCGTCTCCATGTCCTCCAAGGACCTCAACAAGGCAAAGGCTGCCGTCCCTCAGCATGTCCAAAGGCGTGCTCGAGAAAGCAAACCACGAGAAGGCCCTGGCAATCTGATCGGCGCCTGTCCTCTCCTCCCCAGCCTCATAACTCGCTATGGTCTCCACAATCTCCGTAAACCACGGCATCTCCATCCCCGTCCCCTTTTTGGGAATAGGGGAAAATGCAGAAGAGCCTGCAGGTCGGCATCGCTGTAGCCATCTCGCCACTCGATGCTGCGTCCATTAAAGGGCGGGCCCGTGATCGCGGCGTAGTCGGAGGGCGTAACCGTAGCCTCGCCCCAGCAGAAGTGGAAGGTGTGGGTCGCGTCCCACCAGTGCTGCGCCAGAGCAAACATCAAGCCCTTGCTCTTAGGGAACTTGACCAGTCCCCTCAAGCACTCGACGAACTCCCAAAGCCCCGTCTCGACAACAATCTGTCTCGGACTCGGCAAAGCTCCTCGGCCCGCATTCGGAAGCCGGTCCCACAAGTCAATCACAGACTCCACCGATCCTCGAGTTTTCATTTTGTTCAGTGCTCCGTCACAAAACGGCTCCGCCTGTAAAAAAAAAAGAGAGAAAATGTCAAAAAAAAAAAAGCATACACATGCATTAAAAAAAAAAAGCATACACATGCGTTAAAAAAAAATTTCGACAGCATAACAGCATACAATGAGCATAGCCCCATTTTTCTCGCATGAAAGAAAGCAGTTTTCAGCAAGTCCCAATGCATTCATCAAAAAAAAAATATAATAAAAAAAATGCATTCCTACGGAAGTAAAAACTCCGTCCCATTTTCATAAAATAACATGCATCATCTCAAAAAAAAAAATTTTTTTGCATACATGCATATCATCCATCTTACATGCAACGGGAGGAAAAATCCGTCCCACTTTTCAAAAAAAATATATATATCCTAAACATACATACATCTCATATTGGCAAAATGCCCATTCTTTCCAAACAAAATGCATGCATTGCATCATTCATCAATATCAATATTCAATTTCAAAAAAAAAAATCATCATCAACATATCAATATTCAATTTCAAAGAAAAAAAAATCATCATCAACATGCAAAGCATCAAAATCAAAATTCAAAGCCAAGAATATCAATCATTCGAATTTTCAAAAAAAAAATTTTAAAAATCACCCAAAATTCAAATTTCAAACAAGAAATCAACAAA